>KB853263.1:34601-45066 GCA_000372705.1 Cerataphis brasiliensis yeast-like symbiont
TCGTGCCTCTCAAGCACGCGGCCGGAGTATGGGTTACTAGGAAAGTATTTCCAGGCTTGGCGTGGCACATGAGCTGTGGCTTGGTCAGTCCTGCGCCGCGAAAGCTGTCCACTGAACTCAAAACCAACAAGACTCGTAGTTTCAGTTTCATGCTTTATGTCAGCAAATCCTCACACCGCCCTAAAACTCGGAAATTTGCATCGAATAATCTTTTGACAATTTCATTGGCGATACGTTTCGGCCAGCATCAAGCCTCGTTGACGAACAGCATGGCAGGATCCTCCAAGAAAAGGCGCGTAATTGAAGGCCGGATACAGCGGCCTTCGAAGAAACAGAAAAACACCAAAGAGTATCGCAGCGATAATGAAAGCGAACAAGATCGCGATAAGTTCAACGCGGTCAACCTGCTGGAGTCGGATGATGACATCCATAACGCGACGGTTGAGGACACTTTCACGCATCACAGTAGCGGCTTATCAAGCTCGGAAGAAGAAATTCCAAGCCTCCGCCCGCCTAAACAGATGAAAAGAACACCAAAAGGCGCCAACGCAACTGCGAAAGACGCACCAGAAGCCGGCGAGGAAGACGATGAAGAAGATGAAAGAGATGACGATGATGACGATGATAGCGGCTCAGATCTGACCAGTGGCAAAATCAAGTCGAAGCGAAACGATCCAGGCGCTTTTGCAAAATCTCTATCCAAGATTTTATCTACCAAGATCGCCTCATCGAAAAGATCCGATCCTCTCCTGATCCGGAGCGCTGCAGCGCATGAAGCGTCCAAGGCAGCCGTGGACGTCGCACTGGAAGCCAAGGCCAGGCGGGTTCTAAAAGAGCAGAAAAGGCAAGCACTAGAAAAGGGCCGTGTCAAGGACGTGTTGATGGCGACCCAAGCCGGTGCCGGTGGGGATCCTGAGGCATTCGAAGCCGGAACACTTGAAACAGAGCGCAGGCTACGAGAGGTGGCTAAGCGTGGCGTCATCAAAATGTTCAACGCGGTCAGGGCGGCGCAGGTCAAGGCTACCGAGGCAGAAAAAGAGGCGAAGAAGACGGGCGTCATTGGCATGAATCGACGCGAGCAAAAGATCAACGAATTGAGTAAAAAGGGCTTTCTCGACTTGATCGCCTCTGGGGGAGGTGGCCTGAGGAAAGGCGCCTTAGAGGAGGCTTAGAAGGTGGGAGTGGAGCGTGGAGTGAGGCTGTTCTTGAGCCTTTTCCATCCGCCTTCAATGCATTCATGATACCCCTTCTGCTACATGTTTATACATGAGGCGCGATGTGCCTAAGCCCATAAGGCGGCAGCCATAAAAATTGTTCGGCCATGTCATTGGAAGTCGCTGGCCTGCATATTCCTGGTCATCGACGGCAATTTGACAACAAGGCCGTCCAGCTCCTTGATCATCTTGACCTGACAGCCTAGACGGCTGGTCTCTGTTAGACCAAAAGCTAAGTCCAGCATATCATTCTCGTCGTCATCGGGCTCGGGCATCTTGTCGTAGTATTTATCATCCATAACGACGACGTGGCAGGTGGAGCACGCGCAAGATCCACCACAGGCGCCCTCCATTTCCAGATCGTTGGCTTGTGCAATATCGAGAAGGTTATCGCCCTCGGCGACGGCAAACCTGTGTCCTTGGCCGTCCTTGTCGATAAAGGTGACATGGAGTCTGCAGTGTGTCGTCAGCCGAAATGTATACAAGGGGAGCAACTATCGAGTCCTGCTTACTCTTCACCCGCCTTGGGCGGCTGAACATGGCCGTGACCCCAGGGCGTCGAAGTCGAAAAGCACTGCCGAGATGATGCCGACAACAGTGCCGATCGGTATGGCGGGTTTCTCAGTCTGTCAGAGATCGTGGGTGCCGGTGCGGCACGCACCGCCCCGAACTGGATCCGCCGGGGTCGTATCCTCCGACGGGCGACCGCCGGCAGGCTTGTAAAACCAATGCTCCGTGAAAGAATCATCTAGATTTTAGGAAAGCAGATTGGACGAGTTGGATCCTTCGGCTTGCTAAAGCCGATTTAGTTGGCTTGGTAGCCAGCGCATCACGGTCTTGCGACTGCCGCACCGAAACCGCCGTTGCGCGGGAGCAGAAAAAAGACTTAGAAATGGCAAAGCAATAAGTGGCGTGGATATCGGGAAATCAATATTGCGAAACTCAGCAGAGTCCCATACCGTCCTCTACAGCAATACGTACTGCTGCCTAGTGAACTTTGCTAGTCCGAGGTTGCACTAGACTGGAAAACTGGTTAATTCCTTTGGCCGAGTCAAGACCTTCATCTCTTTACTCATGCCCCGTCTTTGTTAAATCAACAAGCACTGATATTCGGATGACTTTACATACGCGTCGTCCATTATGTCCACCAGCAGAGACAACATCAATCCCCTCAGGCCTTATAGCATCCCACCAACAATCGGCGATTCAGCTGACTCAATTGGCTTTGTTCCAGACTCGAAGCCTCTCTCCGGACTTAATACGACAAGCAATGCCGGGTACGCATCGCGCGCACGCGACGCACTCGTCGATCTCGACTACCAAAGTTATCTCGGCAGCTCATCGCCTTCTGTGGGACAGAGTATCAAGGAGTTGGTCGACGAGCTGCTCTGGAATTATGCTTCCGTCCTCATGGCTCAGCCTTTCGAGGTGGCAAAGATGATCCTGCAGACGCGAAGCCAAGATGATGTCTTCTCGCCTGTTTCCGAGTCAAAAGCGCCACTCGCTCGGAGTTTATCGAAGCAAAGTAGATCTGAATATGATGTAAGTTGCGTATTGCCTAGACGTCGCCTGGTATTAATCGTGTAAGCAGAACCAGGACTCGGATTCTGAAGGAGACGAACGAGCATATTTCACTTGCAGAGCACTTGACACACCAACGCCCTCATACAGAGGAGGGAACCACCGTAGTCGTCAGCAAACCTCTTCATTGCAGTCTTCCCCAAAGACTCGACAGCCGGCGAGGCCGGAATATCAACTGAATTTGCGGCGGTCTGACTCCATACTCGAGGTTCTCGGTCAGCTGTGGCAAAAGAACGGAGCATGGGGCGTCTGGAAAGGGTCGAACGCGACATTTCTTTATTATGTGCTACAGTCGCTTCTGGAGAATTGGTCGAGAAGTTTCTTCAGTGCTATCTTCAACGTTCCGGATTTGGGCGTCAAGGAAAACATTGACCGCCTTGTTGATATTGCTTCTCCATACCCATGGGTGTCTTTTTTTATTGCAGGGGCCGCAGCGGTAGCAACTGGGTTGCTATTGTCACCCTTGGATCTTGTGCGAACCAGGTACCTCATCGTGAGACGCTTCAGCCTTGAGCGACACGACTGACGATGACAGACTCATCATGACCCCTAGTTCGCACGGGCAGCGACGCACACTGGCTTCTCTCAAGTCTCTCCCGTCCTATCTTTGTCCATCCGCGATCGCCATCCCAACCATCTTCAACTCGCTGGTACATCCACTTCTCACGTTGTCAGCGCCGCTTGTCCTTCGAACTCGATTCTTACTCGACAGCCAAGTCTCGCCAATGACATTTTCCGTAGCAAAATTCCTCGCGTCTTCAGCAGCGATCCTCATTAAACTACCACTTGAAACTGTTCTACGCCGTGGCCAGATGGCAGTACTGTCTGCTGAAGCATATTGCCATGCCCTTGGCACCAAGGGACAGGTTATGGACACAATTGTTCCTGTTGGGCGCTACGAGGGCGTTTGGGGCACCATGCGGCACATTGTCACCGAAGAGGGGTCGCGCGAAGTGCCGGTCCGACCGGCAGCGGTCAAGCAGGCCAAAGCAAGAGGCCGAAGCTTGCAGCCCACTTACAGAAAGGGCCGTGGGTTGGAGGGCCTCTGGAGAGGGTGGAAAGTCAATTGGTGGGGTCTAGTCGGTCTTTGGACGGCAAGTATTGTCGGCCATGGTGGTGAGGGCGAGTTTTAGGCCACCCGCGACGCGGCAGCTGCTGATCCGCACTACTGCGCTATGATCATGAACGAATGTACTTGAATAACGAGCAAGCGATGATATCCATGCCATCTTACTCTCATACGGCCTCTTGAGTACGGTGTGCGTCGCGCTGACGTGAAGAGGTTCAACTTGTCTTTTTTGTTCAACGTGCTTAACGTCGTGCCGGCGCGCAGAACGTGACTTAGCGACGGCATGCCGAGCAGCTTAGCCCACAATGGCTGCTACTCGACGAGCTGGCGCCGCTAAATGGATGGCCCGGGCCGCGGACACGCAGACCATGAGAGACAAAACCCGCAAACGACACGGGAGCACGCGCCTACAGCATCTCCCAGCACAATCGGCGAGTTCGCAAGCCCGCAACTCAGGTTTGTCAATTCAGGATGATTCAATCCGCCGCACCATCACGGGTGCGCATATGTTTGGGGCTTGCGCCGGTTCTTCTTCGTCCCGTTCCCGATTGTAATTCTCGTGCACTTTCTCCTAAGCCTGGGTCCCTCTTCCTTGTGGTATGGCAGTTCTGACACTCGGGACAGCCGCAGGCCGTCAAAGGAAGATTTTAAAAAGCTAGGAAAGGCCCTCGTGGCCAAAACCTGCCAAGGCCGGGTTCATGGGCGACGCGTATCCGGGCAGCAGGCCGGAGAGTTGCTCTATGGGCGGGGGTCAGGTTTGGCGGGAACCTGCTTACTCGCAGAGTTAGAGAGGAAGAGTTGCTTAGATGAGACGAGGATATTTGAGCGACGGAGAGATCTCATAGGAACCCCGTCGCAGAAGTCGAGGTGCTAGGAGTGTTAAAAGTCGGGAGCCAGATAACTTGCTAACAGCAGTGCGGAGCTGGGACTTTTTCGGGGAGGATTTCCCCCCCGAAATGAGCCTGGACGAATTGCTGTCCATTTCAATCACGTGCGCCTTCCATCCCTGCCTGCGAACTAGCCGTTGCAGATGACCCGACTCGTCATCGCTCAGCTACCAGTTCGTACTTCATTACTTCGACACACCAAAAGCTTTACGCGACCGGTCGTTGCAGCTTGCCTCATCCAGGCCGACACCCGCGCATGCTGACTCACTTGGGGACCTAGGCGGTCTGGATGCCTTCGGTATCAGCGCCTCGCTACTGACGCGACCACGGTTCTACAGGCGACGTGCTAGTCAAAGATGGAAGCAACCACGCGAAAGCCCGACGAGCTACACGTAGCATCTACCGGCCATCCAACTTCGCGCAAGCTCAAGGCTTCAGATCTTCCACTGCCTTCCGCAACCCGGGCCGCCATTGAGTCCCTTGCACACAGCTTCAAGAAAGAAGGGGCCTATGACTCGGTTCGCAGACAAGTATGGGACAAGTTCGAGGCCAGTGTATGTTTGCCTGACCTAATCTAGTGGTCATCATGGGGTGGCTCGGGCTTTGACTCTTGATAGGATTACGAAGCTCAGGTCACCAAGGCTATTCTCGAGGTCGCGGAGCAGGAGTTGGAGCGAAATCCTCAGCAGCTACTCACACTAGACAGACGCAAGGCTGTGGCCCTCATCGACGGTGCATTGGAACGGTCTGGCGTCTATCACAAGGCTGAAGATGTCATTTGTCAGCTCATCGACGTTGGCGCAATCGAATCGCGCATCCGTGAGATCCGCCGCGCAGACATCGGTGACGAGGCTGCCGAGGCCGAGAAGATCCGCGGTGCGAAGACGGACGAGGAATATGCAGCTGAAACTTTAGCCAGAAAAGTCGAACGCGAACGACTTCGAGAGGAGTTGAGACAAAAAGAGGCCGCAATCGAAGAAGAAAAGCGGCGGATTGCAAAGGAAGAACGCAGGAGAAATGAGAGAGAGCGGGAGCAAGCCGAGCTCAGGCGACAAGCGGAGCGTGATGAGCGCAGGAAAAAGAGTGACAGAGAACGCCGAGACCGAGAGAAGCAGTTCGAGAAGGAGCGAAATGGCCTCGACAAAGAACGAGAGCGACGTGATCGAGATCGGGAGCGCGACAAGGAGCGCAATGGCCTCGACAAAAAACGAGAGCGACGTGATCGAGATCGAGAGCGCGACAAGGAGCGAATTGACCTCGACAAGGAACGAGAGCGACGTGAGCGAGACCGAGAGCGCGACAAGGAAAACAATCGCCGTAGTGAGCGCGAAAATTGTCCGGAGGACATGGAAGCCACCCCGGCGGAACTCGCCGACCGACTCAGCAAAGAAGAGGACGAGAGGTTGGAGCAGGAAGCCCTGGCCGACTTGCTGCGCGAGAGCAATAAGACTGCGCGCGCACAGCCTGAATTGGAGATCGACTCGACTTTGGTTCCTCCACCAAGGAGGGCGGGCCCTACCTCCGCCATTAATCCCATTCGCAGAGATTCTCCCAGATTTTGCAACGTTCGGAAGTCGGAAGGAGCTAGGGACTTGAACACTCATCACGACTCCAAAGTGCCCAGCTTCCACGGTGGTGAGGGGCGACGCAGCAGGAGTGCCTCACGGGCTCATGGCATGGACCGCCAGAGAGACCGAAGTCCCATCCTGGAATCCAGCCATCGCCGGCACCACGATGTACGATCCCGTTCTCCCGGTCGAGAAACTAGACGCTCGCACGACAAGACCAGGCGGGAGAGAAGCCAATCCCAACGAAGGCGGGAGGAGCGATACGATCGCAGTCGCTCACGGCCTAGGAATGACCGCTCTCGGAGGAGTTGCTCTCCAGCTCGAAGCAGTCGACAAGATAAAAGCCGCTCACGAGACAGACAGAATCGCAGCCGAGGCAGAGATCGTTCTCGGTCACGTCATCGAGCTAACCATAGGCGGGATAGAAGTCATTCTCGTAGCAAGAGAGGCGGCAGTCAATCTCGAGACAGTCGGCGATCAGGGGCCGACCATTATGATCCACGTGGTGTCTCTCCTTTGTCGCCTCGTCGACGAAGCCGAGACCGTGCGCGTGAAAGAGAGCGTAACCGTGACCGCGACCGAGCCCACCACAGCCGGTCCCGTTCACGCCCTCGGGCATCGGCCATGAAGGATGACTTGGAAGAGCGGAAGCTCGAGGAAGTCAAGAAACGCGAAAAAGAAGCCAAGGCGTACCTTGCCGCCCAAAAGGGTGCCCGAGAAAGGGGCTTGCCCGTACCTGGGATAAACGACAAAGCCGCGGCTGGTGAGTAGCTCCTTACTCGTCGCAAAGCACACAGACCGCATCGTATGTATAGATGGCTAACTGGCTGGTCCCCACCCCCTCTTCCCCCTTACAGGCCGTGACGAACGGCGACGGAGTCGATCGCTCAGCCGCAGCCGCGACAAGACCAAATACCGTGATCGCAGCCTTGGACGGGAGCAGGAGCGGGAACGCGAGCGGGAACGCGAGCGCAGAGAGCGCGGCCACGATCGCGACCGAGACGGCACCCGGGAACGGGACCGGGACCGGGACCGACAGAGGCACAGAGAAAGAGACAGAGACAGAGACAGAGACAGAGGCAGGGGCAGGGACCACAATCACGAGCAAAGAAGCCGAAGGGAGCACAGCCGTTCTTCGCACCGAGAGCGAAGGCGAGGGCACCGCAGCCGCAGCCGCCGTCGGAGCAGGAGCCGTTGAGCGATGAGCAAAATAGGCGAGATTTAGTCAACTAAGCAATTGTTCAATTATCCGTCTATCCCTTCCCGTGCTCAATATACAGAGATTGGCCTCAGGCAGGTATTACCGGACCTGTTGGTCTCGATCAACGTGCCAAACATGCTTGTATGGCGTGGCGTAATCCGGCTGTATCATATCTTACGCATCTCCCGGGTCAATCCGACAGTTGCTTCACGACCAGAGGCTGGGTCAAGTCAGTGGAGAGACGAACAGATAGGCGGTATATGACGACGCTGTCGACGTCGACTTTGATCCATTATCCGTCCACTCGTTTTTACGCATGATTTCATTTCTGTTTCAAAAGTTTTAGAGGAGAAAACCACAATACCATCGGTCAACATTTTCTTTTATCTTTTGGCGGTTTCTCCTTTTCCCAGCCGGTATTCAATAATCGTCATTCCGTTCCGATGACGGTTGGTACGTACGTGGTCCTAGCGTCGTAGCGACGCAGGGCGACGATGAGAACAAGCAAACTGCTAAGGCCGAGGATACCGAGGAGAACTATCCTGCGAGCGTGCAGGGAAGAAGGTGAGGGACCGAGGGTGGCGGCGGCCCAGGCGGCAGCAGCTTGAGAGCCCTTGGCGAGCTGGTCGTAGCCGACAGAATAGTAAATGAGCCCGGCGAGGGCAATGGAGTAACCGACGCTCTGCATCGGCGTAATCTTCGTATGCCATATAATGATGGAAACGAGGATAAGGAGTATGTTTTTCAAGATGCCGCTGAGCATCATCACGAGACCGGACGTTTTGCCAATATGGAAACAAAATCATTGAACTTAGCACAGTCTGCGAGGAACTGGCACTCCTGCGCATGAGAGGTTAAGGTTATAGACGTACCAAGAAGACGCTGGCGATGTTGAGCAAAAAGGCAATGAGGGCGTTGAGGAAGAGCATGGTGGAGCCAACTTTGGCCAAGTCGTCCCAGTGGAAACGCGGGATTTCCGTAAAGAGGGCGACAACGACGTTCATGACAGCGCATACGGGGGCATAATAGTAGAGGCCGACAAGGGGGTCCATGTTGAGCCCCTGGCCGCTGAGCATGACCTGGATCATGACGATTCTGACGGCCTCGAAAGCGATGCCACCAATTTGATAGAGAAATCCGATCAAGGAGAATTGAATTTCGCCAAGGGAGGCGAGGGCCACGCCGGCGACAATGACGAGGATGTTGACGAAGGCGGCGACGTTTGGATCGGCCACGCGCCAGGCCCAGGAGGCAAAGAGAACAGCGACTGGAGCGGCTGACTTGAGCATCTGGATAAAAGCGACTGAGGGGTATAGGTAGACGAGATTCGAGCAGACAAGAGAACCCGAGTAAAAGAGGCCGATGGGACAGATAGTGCGCAAGTAAAGGCGGGGCGTCATCGGGAGCTTATGGCGCGAATCGAGGAGGGAAATGCACCGGGCAAGCAACTGCGTGGCGACGGCAGAGAATATGAGATGCCAGCAAGTGAGCAGAATGGCTGGACGCGAAGATGTTAGTCGTTGCCGTCGCAGGCTCGGGAACGAGGCGGATCGTAGACATACGATACCCTGAAATGAGAGGCCGCGATGGTTAGCGAGCAGGTGACGAGAGTAAGACAAGGCGATCACAGCCACAGCATGACATACTAAATCCAGCAGTGTCCAGAATCTATTTATTGAACAGAATGGTTAAGTTGGAGAAGAAAATCCAGTTCCTGGCGGCAGCGGGGTGCCGGTCAGCATGGGACGAAGAAGGGGATAGTGAGACAGGGAGGCGAAAAAACACACGCGATGTGGAGGGCCGGATGTAGGCCCTTGGAAGGCGCAGACGGAGGTGATTTCCGCATAGCGGCTTCTTCGTCGGCGGCCATGGAGAATGAGGCGGCGGTGGACGACTGGGAGAGGGTAGGCGATGAGGCCGGAGAAGGCGAGTGCGCGGGCGGGTGCGCCAGCGACGAGTCGGTGGAGGACATGGTAGGCGGCAGGTCCTACAGCCGGACCATCAAGCGACGCGGACGGAAAGGCCGAAGACGGCGGATGGGCGTCGGAGGAGGCGCGCGCATCCAACGGAACCGACACGGGCGGTCGAGGCGCGCGCGCTCCGGAGGGTCGGGGGTTTGAGGCGTTGGTGGGTGGAGGCGTCTTGGGATGTCTGATTATACGACGTAATAAATATATGTATATATATGTATTTGAATATATGGTCACAAATGAAGCCTTGGGCAGGCCAGAGGAATTATTCGGCCAGAACCGGGGGGGCCAGGCAGGCCTGGGTTGGAGAGCCGACGAGGCAGAGGAGGAGGACGAAGAAGATGATGAGGGAAAAAGAGGCTGTGATATCTCGAGCATGTATGTCTGTGAGTGTGCTGTGTGTTGTATGTGTGTGCGTGCCCAGCGGCGGCGGCAGGAGCGGCGGCAGCAAGTGCAGGCGCGAGGCCCTGTCCTTGGGCAAGGGAAGGTGCATGGGACGAGTACCCGCTGTTGCGGGTACCCCGTCGATGGTCGCACGCGCTGCAGCGCCCCAGGTAGACAGACAGACACAGGCGAGCAGATACGGATACGAAGGATGGGTCATACAAGGAGCTCTCAGCATGCGCCAGCCTCAGGATGAGGAGGATAATAACACTGCCACAGGCTTACAGCGCGTCGAGGCCACGGGGTCGCTGGGCGGAGTCATGTCGAGGCAGGGGGCCCTCGACATCGAGGCCGCTTTGCCCCTTTCCCTTTTCCAATGGGCCGCAGCAAAGGAAGTCGGCCGACGACGGACATGCACAGCCGAGGGAGCATCATCGATGGATGACGACGACGGCCCCAGAGGTTGCGCTGCGCGATGGGTTTGCGGACAGCAGAGTCCTGGCCTGGTGTTGCCGTGCCTCGGCATCAGGCGCTGCGTCGCGTGCACGGCGGGTTAAGGTTCGGTCGGCCGTGGCCACGGCCCCTGGATAG
>KB853263.1:45079-62011 GCA_000372705.1 Cerataphis brasiliensis yeast-like symbiont
AAGCCCGCCAGCGACGCCGCCGGCGCGGCAGCCGGCGCTGCAGACGGCGCTTCTCTCCGTCTTCTCTTCCCACCGACGGCCAGGTATTAAGGTAGGAAGGCTCTGAAACAAGTCGACCTCTCTTGCCCAGCCAGGTACCGCAGGTGCCCGTGTCAAGGGGCTGCCTCACCATGGCCGCCCATGGCCGTGCGCCTGGCCGCCACCTCTCTTCCCGCTAACGCTTTGTGCTGGTCAAGAAGAATCTTCGCCTTGTCTGGGACTGTGTCTCGAGGGGAGGGCGCGGGAAGCAATGCCACGCGGGCGCCACACGTCTCGGGCGCAAAGGCTAAAGGGCTAAACACCGAAGCATAAAAACAAAAACAGGCGGTTTTAACTTTCCGCTTTACTTCGTTCGATCTCCCCGTCCGAGCGACGGCAGCATTCCCCCCCTTGCCTATCTGCGAGTCGCTCTTCAGCCTGCACCCAAAGATGAATATCCGGCCGGACAAGCGACGCGGGCCCGTCGTCCCCGGATGTGCAGTACGCGGGCACACGTGGCCAGTGCCGAACTTGCTCGCCGCGACCAAAGCACGGACGGCTGGGCGAATTCGAGGGACCGAAAGCATCTTGCTCCCTCCCGCAGAATGATCGTCGTTGCCCTGTCCGGCTTGGCGACGTAGACTGCAAATTAATTATTAATGCACATGCAGTGGAGAACGCGCAGTTGGACTCTATTGGAATCCTTGGCATGTGGATAATCGCCCCAAGGAGGCGTCGCCGAAACCCACGGCTGTATGCGCTGTGCCTGTGCCAGCGTGTGGGTAGCATTATCTTAATCAGGTCAGCGCCATCGCCGAAGCCTGGAAAGATCTGTAAACGCGAACTATCAAGCCCCGCGATCTCGCCTCGTTCCCCCCCGTGTCCACTGGCCAGGCCTGTCTCTCACTTTGTTGGCCTGGCTACCCCATCGGACTGCCTCCCCCCAACACTTGTAGCAGGTTTTCTGTCTTATGCCTATGTTAAGCCATCTTATTGATCCTGCATAGCAGGCCTGGTCCGTCATGCGCGAGGCAGGCGTGCCAGCATTGACTGTTGCAACTGCCGCCTCTCCGGCTGCCCTGTAACCAACCACCAAGACGCCTCGGACCCCAAGCAGCTGAGCCGCGCCTCACGGAAGCCCCTAAAAACCGGTTGCGCAGGCACGTCTCTAAAGTTACCTTGAAAGCAAGCACCATAACCACCCAGCCTTCAACTCCGTTGACATGCATCCTTCCGCTATCATTCGGCTTGCCCGCTCAACAACTTGTCGCCGAGTTCCTTATTGTCATCATTGTGAGCCGAGAGCGGGATCTTGCCGTCCGTCGTCGTCGCCCCACCCAACGCCACGCCAGTCCCCGCCGCGTCGCCAATCCTCGGGCCCAAACTCCCGTCCCGCTCTGCTCCGACCCCGTCTAGCTTCGTCATGGTCTCTAGCTCGCTTCTTAACATCATGCTCTGGTCCACGCACTCGTAAAGCAACATGAAAACGCCGGGCGACAAGCCGAGGACCGTTTGCTCGTCAACCTCAGAGACGTTGTGATCACTCAACCTCCACCAGCTTGTGTCTGCGTCCTTCAAGCGCGTCTCTGTTGGTGACTCTGTCGCATTCCCATTGTCGGTAGTCCTCACCATTCCGTCGTCTGCAGGCTCGGACTGGCGTGTCCTTGGACTGTGATATCTCCGATAGCAAATGTAGTGGCCATTTTCATGTCGCCCGGTGTGGGTCACGACGGCCCTGAGTTCGTACACGGGTCCCGTCAGCCTTGACGGGTTTAAATCACCCGCTACCATGGACGCTGTTGGGTCCATCGGCCATCGCTCTGTGCCGTTGCTGCAAACCTTCTCGATATCTCCCATGGCCGCACTACACTGCGGCTTTTCCAAGCTTCCTAGGCACCACGGCCCGAGATCAAGAGTCAAAGGAAAGCTAACGGGAGCCGAATTTTTGATCATCTCGCGCGTCATGGGGTCGAAGACAGAACGGTTTATATGAACCGCGAGGCTCTGTGGTGGCCGGGCAATGACAATCTGCTTCGTCTTCGTCGAGCTGACCTTGCCTTGGTTCGAGATCTTGCAACGCTCATTCAAAGTCGTTTCAGCAAAGTCATCTTCTTCGAGGGCAGTTTCGACCGCCGCGAGCCTGCGGCGAAGCTCTTTCAGCTCCTCCGATTCAGCGTCGCTATCCTGCATAGTCGCCGCAAGTCTCGTTAACAGCTTCCGTGCCTTATGGAGTGTGCACTTGGCGCATTCGACTTCGACGATGCTCTCGACGCGGCTATAAGCATCCAAGCGCTCAGAAAGATCATGCTGATGTTTTTCCAAGCCAAGACTAAGTGTCAGGCAGTTGAATGGAATCAATGACAGTCCCTCCGAAAAGCCACATCGAACACACGCTACTCGCTGTGCTGACAATCCTTCCAACGGGTTGCGCAGAGGCTGGAAGACAGTTAGATCCGCAGGCCAGTGCAGGCTCTGATAGCCGCTATCGTCGCTGCATTTGCTGTCAAACACCTCGTGTTTGCTGTAATCCGCTTCTAGCCCTGAGAATAACCGTGCCGTCTTGATACTCCTGGTAACGTGCTGGGCGATATCGTCGAGTAATTTTGAAAAGTACTCCTGCGCATCTTGTTGCATCCACGTATTCATCGACTTAAGCAAGCGTGGCGTCCAGAGAATCGTTCCGTTGTTTGTCGAGTCGTTCAGCTCTCGGAGGAGAGCACGTAAGGTCCAAACAACGTCTTCGTCCATATTTTGTGGTTTTGCCACCCGTTCGCAGGCCAGAAGATAGTCGAGGAAGGATTCCAGGGAAGCCAGGCCCTGCAAAATGCTGTTTTGGTAGCAGGAATTGTCCCGATTCCCAAGGCCGGGAGGTTTTTGGGCGTCTGCCCCGTATCCCGGGACGCTTCTTGCCATTGAAGCCTTTGATAATGGCCACAAAAGTCTTCCTAGTTGATTGAGATGTATTAATCTTCCCACAGCTTCTTTTTTTGCTGCATGGGTGCTTCGTCGTGTGCCGTCGAGTTGTCGTCGAGAAGGCGATGTGGGACAGACCTGTTTATCTAGCGAGTATAGTAGAGGTCCTGGCATGACAAAAATAAGCAGATCCCCTAAAGAAGTTGTCGCTGCCTTCAGAATATTCCCTAGTCTTCCGCGGGAGCCGTAAGCTTTGATGAGGAGAGTGACAGCAATGGCAGTGGCTGATAGAATGACGCTCGGTTCGTTCCAGCGGTCCCAGACCCGGTCTCGCGCGTAAGGCAGCTGTTGAGCCGTGATCTGGTCCTCATAGAACCTTTGAAATTCTAGTCCTTCTGAACTCATGCTGCTAGATTTGCAGAAGAGGCTCTTCGCAGCTCAAGACTAGGGGGTAGGCTCAGACGGGTTGGACTGCATTGATCAAAACAGAGAAGCTGCGTCCATGACCCAGAGGATGGCAGCATGACCGTTATTGGTCTCTTCCGTAGCTGAGCTTCACGGTATGATTGTGGGCGCGCAATTTTTTCGAAATACGCGTAAAATATTGTTTTTATCGTCGCCAAGAAGTCAAGATCGAGGTGAATCTGTCGATTCATAACAGGTGATGCAGGGCTGTCTCTGCTTATTGACACAATTAGTTCGCGGGGTTTTTTCGGCACCTTTACGCCAAATCGGAAACGAACTGACCAGTTAATAGCCTAACACTTCGTAGCAGTTAAATTGGCTAGAGAGATAGCAATGTGAGATAATAACTTATGAACGCTTTAATGCGGCTTAAGGCCGTCTCTACCTTGCCTTTCGCATGCTTTGTCACAAGAGCCACCCATGACAGTCGCTGCCTATGATCCAACGGCCTCTCTCCATTATCGCCAGAATTTTGACACTATCGAGCATTTACATAATGAATCGTTAGAAAAAAAATCAAAACATACACAAAGCTGCCACTTAATTCCCTCGCTTCTCGATTGTAGTATACTTGAACCTTAACGCAAGCCTGCTGGCATGAACAACAGACTTCAAAACTCAGGGTGAGTAAGTCTGGTCGTCAATCTCTCTAAGCGATAGGTTTAACGACACAAACTTGGCTGAACAAGGTTGCCTAGTACAGGCTCGCTGCTGCGCGCTCTTACAGCAGCAGAAAGCTCATTTTACGACGCTACGCCTCAACAATCTCCCATGTTGGAGGAGGTATTTTCGTTTTCAAAACCACCGATGTAGTCGATGGTCAGAAAGACCAATATCGCCTGTGAGCTGTTACATGCCTGTTGCTGCTCAAGCGCTGACCCACACTCGCTAGTCACCAAAGATGGCTACGGTACGTTCATCTGTCTAATAACTGTGCACTCTTGCATGAGCGAGAGCAGGCAATTCTGGCAGACAACCTGATATGTAGCTAGAGATAACTGTCGGTGTTCAGAATGCGTCAATCAAGACACGATGCAGAGAACTTTCGAAACATTTGGGGTAACTCAACCTGCCCTCTTTCAAGGCCGACAAATGCTGATATAAACTGGATCACTGCAGCGATCGAAGTTCTTGACTTCACAAAGAATACTATGCGATGATGAAAGATTTGAAATCACGTGTGAGCTAAAATCAATCTTGCTCGGTTTGATGCGTCCTCTTTCGTTGCTCAAACCCGCATACAGGGTCGGACAACCATAAAAGCAACTTCACCTGGAACTGGCTCAAATCGAAGATCGATGGATTTCCGGGTTATGCAGATGAATTTTGCAGCAGAAAGTGGGTACATCAGGACTACGGAAACTTGATGAAATACGTTGACAATCTGGACAGAGTACAGCGGTTCTGGAACAGGCGCGCTATAGATGCGCTTTGGAGCAGCGATACCAAAGAAACCAATGCCCCAGAAATTTCTTTCGAAGACGTCATGAACAAGGGAAGCAAAAGAGGAATTGCCAAACTCACCCACATGATTGTGAGTGAATGAATGTTGGCAGCCATTACCCACCATGGCACGGCTGACTCAAATCTGCTGAGATTCAGCGAGCCTATGGCTTCTGCTTTGTTTTTGACACCCCCGTAGAGCCCAAAGCGACGCAGCTGCTTCTTGAGGCCATCGGACCAATACGGCAAACTCACTATGGTGGCTTCTACGACTTCATGCCGGGACTCGCCAAGGCAGATACAGCCTACACCAATCTCGCTTTGGATCTCCACACAGACACGGCCTACTTTACCGAGCCCGCTGGTCTTCAGGCCTTTCATCTGCTTTCTCATACGCCTCCGCAGGAAGGTCCGCTGTCATGGAAAGAACTCGTGTCTCCGGCACAAGCCAACTTGGGCGGGCAGTCAATACTCGTTGATGGCTTCCATGCGGCACATCGCCTGAGGAAGGACCAGCCAGAAATGTTCAAGCTCCTTCGAGACACCTGCATCCCGTGGCATAGCAGTGGTAACGTAGACGTTGCGATTGCGCCGGACAAAACATACCCTGTCTTCGAGGTACATCAAGAAACACTGCACAGAATTCGTTGGAACAATGCCGATCGTGGTGTGCTTCCCCTAAACATCGATGTCAAGAAGTGGTACGCTGCCGCAAAGTTGTGGGACTTGTTCATACACAGACAAGAAAACCAATACTGCTTCCAACTGGAACCTGGCCGAGTGTTGAGTACGTTTTCACTTACGTCTGTACTGATCGGTATCGGTCTAATTGGGGTTCAGTCTTCGACAATTGGCGAATCCTGCACGGCAGAGCGTCCTTTGGGGGCATCCGGCGCATCTGCGGTGGTTACAGTATGTCACTACTCTTATATCATTGGCACACTCGACTCCCAAAGAAACTAACACCGATGTAGTCAACCGAGATGATTTCATTTCCAAATGGAAACTTACCAACTTCAATCCCGTCGATGTCGTGAATGCCAACATGCAGCAAACTGCAGAGACACCAGGTTTTAGTAAACTGCAGAGTGGGCAGAGCCAATCCTCGACCTCCACCAGCGATGAAGAGCCTGATAAAGAGCCTGAATAACGCGAAAAGAGTAGGTACCCCAGCCAACGCGACGATTTGGCGAGAAGTTTTCAATGGGCATCGCAAATTCATGGCGTGTATAGATGTAGTGACAGCATAGTAACATAAGCAATTCACACGGCCGACTAAGCATTTTCTCCCCGCCACAAGGTAGGAAAAGAGACAGGGCTATTAGCGAATCGCAGATGAGAGGCGGCATTCAAGGCTTAGGCAATGACGTGAGCCGGTTAAAGTCATGTTGTTTTGATTGATGAGATACGCCAAGCCTGTGACGTGTCGGAAATGAATACAATGCTTATCTTTATATTTACCGAGAATTCGCAGTATTTGTACTAAAGCTTCGCCTTTACAGTTAGATTATGCTGTCTTAGTCCCGGTTTAAGTTGGGAAACGATGGCAATTGCGTTTAATGACGTCCATCCTGTTGCGGGCTGGGGCATCCTAAGGTAATTGTACGCTCCTTCTCTTGTCGAACAAGGACCCAATTGCCATCGTCTCGAGCGCGAACGCTGGTATCGACCCTGCTATCGCAAAGGCTTTGACTGAAACGGGCGCTAACGTCACCTCATAGCATAAGGCCAACAAAAAAATTTGAGCTCGGACCAGCGAGATCAGGGAATGACAAGAAGTGTGGGTTTGGCCGCTCACAACGCCCCCTCTCTTTCTTTCTTCTTGTTTGTGAAGCTGACGGCCCTCCCCGTTAGGCAGTAAGGCAAGGCATTATCAAGTCACTATGGTCGCTACCAAGGAGCTAGACTGGATTGTGAATTAGCTCGGGAATTCAACGGCTAACTCGTCATCGTCATCGCTAAAATGAGCATCATGAGAACTTCTGAAAAGTGCATGCATCGACGAAGAAACCCTGATGGTTCGAGGGATCATGGCTGTCACTCCGGCCGGCGTCATATTATGTGCCAAGACTTCCAGCGCCAGAAGCGAGAAGGATCGATGAATGCACAGCATTGTCACAGAAAAGTGACGTGCCCAAAGATTTTGGGGCGACGGACTCGCTTGATGCAAACAATTTCAAAAGAACTGCCAATGGTCACGTACGGCAGCGGCTCCAAGGCAGCGGATTTGTGAGCACTGCTCATGCTCAGCAACATATTCCTCGACTCGCAGGCAGGGACCTGGCCGTCGAGCTCACAGGCTTTACTTGCCATAGCGTACTCCTTTGGGCGTTAACATAACGATTGTGAAAAACTCCTCGTGTCAGGCCAGATGGGAATAGTATCAGGGAAGGTCATCAGGGTGGGTTTTTTTAAACTCTAGTTGGCCAACGTCGATAATGGGCAGCTGGCGAGGCGCAACGACTGGCCGTTCCCGATGAATTCAAAGACACCTCTTCTTCCTGACAAGCGAGACAAATCCTCACGAGACCAGTATAAAGTGCATGACATGCTCATTGAAGGCAACCCTATCCGATCCGGCATGAGCCTTAACTTTAAGGAGCCTTGACGCTCACTGCATTAGACTGAAAGTCTCATTTGAATGATCACTTTTTTCTCTGCGTACATACCGAGCATATACAACCATCCGCGTTTGCCGCGGCAGCTGTGCTGTTGAGCTTTTCGGCAGAACTAGTCTTGATGATGCGTGCTGCACTCTTGTGTGCTCAAACAACGATGAGTTCTCATCAGGGGCAAAGGGGCGAATCTTCTGACACAGACCAAAGTCTAGACTAATCAAACAACCAAGCTCACTCTCTTTCGGGCCGATTCATACATTGTTTATATTTACATCATCTGTCACCTATTTCAAGTATTGCTCTGAGCGCGGAAAGGCGCGCACTTGAGCAATGGTCCAATTTAGGGACAACAGTACATCACGCACAAGTCATCTCGTCGGCTGTTCGAGCCGCAAAGCCCCTCATGTATCTTCGAGTACTTAGCTGTCGCCTCAGTACAAGTTTTCACTCTTCTCTGAGCAGGATACCTGTCAACACAAGCTCCCGACAACGGCTCCAGCCCCTCTCCGGAGAAACTCCCCGGCGCCCGGCGCTGATTGGTCGTTTTAGAGCTGGGCTCTCAGCATCACAACGTCTTACATCCAACCCTTCCACTTCAAATCCCGTCCAAAGCCTCTAGTCACCTGCTTCAGCCTCGTCCCAGGCTCGACATTCTCTGTTAGGCTTTGTACTCTTCTCGGAACCTGGAAAATCCGCTTCCTCGCAGTCTCTTGTCCGTTCAGCCGCGCAGGCTTTTCATAAGTCAACCCCTGTGCCTCCCAGCTTCTTCTGCCTCGTTCTGCCGCGTCACGCTTTCTCCATTATCACCTTCGTCAGCGGCGTCATCTCTTGCCTGACTATGGATCGTGATGGCGACACTCAATCTGTGGAGATTCGCCGTACCCAACAGGTCGATAATGCCATCCGCGCCATTCAAGAAAAGAAGCCAGTCCCGGAGATTGACTTCACAATTCACATCATGGAGGACGGCACTCAAGTGAGCACGCTCGAGAGGGTCTGCAAAGGTTGGTCGCATTTGTCTCCAAATAGTCTCTTTGCATCATAAACTTGTGCCGAGTGCCCGCTCCTTCCCCGTGCCTCCGACCTGTTCGTTCTGGCTGACAAACATTTGCAGATGTCCAAGCGCCGGCCATATCCAAGCCGACCGATGACCAGTTCTTCGCCGACGAGGCCCATTCCAAGCCCGATATCAATTATCTCAAACAACACTTCCACCGCGAGGGCCGTCTGACGGAGGAACAAGCTCTTTGGATCCTCACCAAGGGCACCGAACTTCTGCGCGCCGAGCCAAACCTCCTGGAGATGGATGCCCCCATCACCGTCTGCGGCGATGTTCATGGCCAATACTACGACTTGATGAAGCTGTTTGAGGTTGGTGGCGATCCCGCCGAGACACGCTACCTCTTCCTCGGTGACTACGTTGATCGTGGCTACTTCAGCATAGAGTGTGTCCTCTATCTCTGGTCTCTCAAGATTCACTACCCCAAGACTCTCTGGCTCCTGCGCGGCAACCACGAGTGCCGACACTTGACCGACTATTTTACCTTCAAGCTTGAGTGTAAACACAAGTATTCTGAGGCTATCTACGATGCTTGTATGGAGTCTTTCTGTAGCCTGCCGTTGGCTGCCGTCATGAATAAACAGTTCCTGTGTATTCACGGCGGTCTGAGCCCAGAGCTACATACGCTCGACGACCTCAGAAATGTACACGGTCTCCCTTCCTCTGCTACCTTCCCCACGTCTGCCTCCCATGGTATTTTTTTTAACTGACGTGTATCATAGATTGACCGCTTCCGAGAACCTCCTACTCAGGGGCTCATGTGTGACATACTCTGGGCCGACCCGCTGGACGACTTTGGCCAAGAGAAGTCGAGCGACTATTTCCTGCACAACCATGTACGCGGTTGCTCATACTTCTTCTCCTATCCTGCCGCCTGTGCTTTTCTCGAAAAGAATAATCTGCTATCCGTCATTCGCGCACACGAAGCCCAGGATGCCGGCTATCGAATGTATCGGAAGACCCGCACCACTGGCTTTCCCAGTGTCATGACCATCTTTTCCGCTCCAAACTACCTTGATGTTTACAACAACAAGGCCGCGGTATTGAAATACGAAAATAATGTCATGAACATTCGGCAGTTCAATTGCACTCCTCATCCGTATTGGCTTCCAAACTTCATGGATGTTTTCACCTGGTCTCTTCCGTTCGTCGGAGAAAAGATTACCGACATGCTCATCGCCATCTTGAGCACCTGCTCCGAGGATGAGCTCAAGGAAGAGACACCGATCTCAACGTCGCCGCATTCGCCTGCTTCCACGGCCGGCGACGATCCGAATTCGATCGAGTTCAAGCGCAGAGCTATTAAAAACAAGATTCTTGCCATTGGCCGCATGTCTCGTGTCTTCCAGGTCCTGCGCGAAGAGTCTGAAAAGGTTACTGAGCTCAAAACTGTCTCTGGCGGAAGGCTCCCTGCCGGTACACTGATGCTTGGTGCCGAGGGCATCAAAAATGCCATCAGCTCTTTTGAGGATGCCAGAAAAGTTGACTTACAGAACGAGCGCCTGCCCCCAAGTCACGACGAGGTCGTGAAACACCAAGAAGAGGAACGAGTAACGGCACTCCAAAAAGCAGCCCATGAAGCCGACAACGATAAGAAGTTGCAGCAGCTCTCGAGAAGACTCAGCACGTGAGCTTTGCACACCCTCGACATGTGATGACATCGATACTTCGCCCTTTCGAGGCCTTTCCTTCCTGCCCCCTGTGCTGGGAAGGGAACTAATCCTTGAATTCTTGCAGAGGTCGCAAGTACCGCCCGTCGTGAATCATCATGGATTCTGCTTCGGAGCAAATTTGTTGTCTATTTGGGGGGGCAAGGGATAGGCGAACGGGCTGTCTGATGGTAAATAGGATTACGGCCTTATATGATGGCTTGCGTGGCATGAATCCGCGGATGTTGGGAAGAGGGGAGGGGATGGTGCTGAATCTGAAATGCACGACGTTGCCAAATGAAGTCAAGACTCGAATGTAGATACAATGGCATTGAATACGTTGTTCATGGATGACGGTAACACTCTGGCTTTGAAAATAAAAAGGGAGGGTTTATCAATAGTTAAGACGTAGAGAATTGAACTGTTGAATTGCTTCGGCGTTGGATGCCTGGTTCGCGTTAGTTTGCTGCTAGCTCATAAGACTTTAAGGGCGAGTTCGAATAGGTCAAAGAAGACCTCTCGCGCAAGCCCCTCTCGCATTACGTCAAAATGAGCCAAACCTAGTCCCAAAATCAGTGTTCTCATGTCTTCGGGGGACTTGAGGGACAGGTGGCTGGCTATCTGGGTAGCGTATAACTGTCCAATAGTTTCGCGATGGATACCTCCGCCTCCGAGTAGTGTCTTGGGGGTCAAATGCGTAGAGGGCAGTAGGTCGGTGCCGGGACTGGGCAGAGTCATTTCAACGGGACCTGCAGAGGAGCCCATTAGGGGTACTTGAATCTAAGAGCCATGGAGTTATGAAATCAGCAGAGTAGGGGTTATTGATTTATTTTCATAAGCAGGTATGACATTGTAGCTTACCCATTGCGAGAGTCGCCCTTCTTGGGTGATTGTGACCAGTATTTTGTCTGAAAAGCTAAGCGAGGTGATATTGGTAAGAACTCCATTAACGAGACCTGAAGCACGACGACTTGGAGCGGGGAACTCGTCAATCTGTACGCCGACAGTTGCCATGGCCAAAGGCTCCAGTCCTTGGTCACTGTACTGGCCTTACGGGACTGATGATCGTGTTTGATGAGGTGATCTCGTAAGCTACCGAGACCCCAGGGTAGGCAAAATGCTACCTTTTTAACCACACGCCCGAGCCCTGTCGTATCAAATCGGTTGAAAATCTTGGCGGTCAGAAACGGCAGAATGCATCTTCGAGCGAGGTACGAAGTACAAGCCACAAAAAACCATTGCGCCTTTTCATCGTAGCCACGCTTTTACGCCCTGTCTAATATCGATGGAGGCTCGCACACGACTGGAGACTATGTCCTGAAGCACTTCTCCCGAGAAATTTTATCGAGGAAAATGGCGAAAGCGGTTCGCCGTCAGCGGAAACATAAAGTCCTCGCCCGTGATAAGACGAAGGGAAATGGCCTCCACGAAGCCCAAGATACCAATCAAGAAATCATTCTTTCGACCAAGAAAAAAAATCTGGACGAGCGGAAAGCCTCGATTAAGAACGATCTGTGTCAAACCGGTAGTAAAATTAGTGGGAAAAAGGCGAAACGGCTGGAAAAATACATTGATAACAAGCTACGCAAAGATGAGAATCGGGAATTGCTGGCCAAGCTAGCGGCGTACAAGATCGATACCAGCCTCTTCGCGAGCAGCAAATCACTTGGACAGGGACGCGAAACAAAAAAGCAGGCTATCTCGCGAGCCTTGAGGGAGAAGAGGGCAGGATTCGAGGCCGAGGACACTGACGCGCTGCTGTTTGAGAAAAGGAGGGACCTAATACCCGACGAGAAGATCGATAGTAGCGAGAATGAAAACGCCGACGATGTTGGGTCAAAAGGATTTCATAGATTTTCCGGAACCAATCCATACGGTGCTCTTCCGTCTGCCTCGGCACCAGTAAGGCCTATTGACAGCACTCCGGGAGCCGCTGGCTCTGGCCTTAAGCGCCCACTCGATTTGGATGAGGATGGACGCCCAATCATCAATAAAAGACTGAAGAGAGGCGGTGTGAAGACTAAGGCACAACAAATTCTTACGAGAACGACCATCAAGCCTCAATTCGAAGAGTGGAACGGATTCAGCAGCGACCCTGACACGAAAGGCATCCCACATGGCCATGAACTGGAAGAGGGTCAGAGCTCGTCGGAAGACATCAATGAGAGCGACTCTCGGGAAGGATCTACTACTGCCGCGGGTGGAGAAACATCAGATGACGACTTACAAGACGATGGCGAAGAGGAGGAGGCTGAGACACGGCGATCGTCTGCGTTCAAGGCGTGGGTTCATCAGCAGCATAACAAGGCCCTCGGATACCAGCCGGTCGATATCCCAATGGCGATAATGGAAACATCTCGACCGCGAAACTTCGTGCCAAGGGCTCCTGAACAAGAAACTTTACCAATGGAACTCAAGCCGACGACGAGGACGGAACGAAAAGCCTTCAGTGTGATTGTGGACCGAAAGCCTGAAGTCCAAGAAGCCCGCCTCAGGCTTCCCATTGTTGCCGAAGAGCAAAGATTAATGGAGGCAATTCACAATCATGACACTGTGGTCATCTGTGGCTCCACGGGATCTGGAAAAACCACTCAGGTCCCTCAGTTTCTGTTCGAGGCCGGCTACGGTTCAGTTGGCTCACCTACTCCAGGCATGATTGGAATCACCCAGCCCCGACGAGTTGCTGCCGTGAGCATGTCGAGGAGAGTGGCCGAAGAATTGGGCGATCATGCACGGGCAGTTGCCTACCAAATCCGCTTTGAAGGCACTGTGGACTCAAAAACGGCCGTCAAATTTATGACAGACGGTGTTTTGCTGCGAGAGATAACGCAAGATATTAGCCTGCGAAAATACTCAGCCATCATCATCGACGAGGCTCATGAAAGGAGCGTGAACACTGACATTCTCGTTGGTATGCTCAGTCGTGTTGTCAAGCTACGAGCCGAACTTTTCCTGGAAGAACCGACACTTAAGCCGCTTAAACTCATCATAATGTCGGCCACACTCAGGATAGAAGATCTGACCATGAACCCGACACTCTTTCCAACTCCGCCACCCGTTCTGGCAGTTGAGGGACGGCAACACTCAGTGACGATTCATTTTTCTCGGAGAACGCAAAGCGACTATGTCGAAGAAGCTTTTCGCAAGATCAGTCGAGGCCATCGGAAGCTTCCTCCAGGTGGCTTCCTGGTTTTCTTGACCGGGCGGAGGGAAATCACGCAGCTGAGCAAGCGATTAAAGACCACTTTTGCAGGCCCCAAGTTTGCTGAAGGACCAAAAGTCCAGATCTCAGCAATCGATGGCCCAATTGAGGCTGAAGATATCGAGTTTGGCGATATGGACGACCGCGAAGTCGGAGACGTTGGCGATGACTTGCTTGCGGACGACGGCGAAGACGAAGAACTAAAGGAGGAGGAATTTCAAATTGAACAGGACCAGGAAGTAGGACCGTTGAAAATGCACATTCTACCCCTCTATTCGCTACTGCCAACGAGAGAGCAAATGAAGATATTCGACCCTCCTCCGGAGGGCAGCCGACTGATAATCCTGGCCACCAACGTCGCAGAAACCAGTCTCACGATTCCGGGTATCCGTTTCGTCTTCGACTGCGGACGATCGAAGGAACGAAACTATGACCGTCTCAGCGGAGTTCAAAGCTACGATATTGGTTGGATCAGCAAGGCTAGCGCAGACCAGCGCTCCGGCCGCGCTGGTCGAACGGCAGCAGGACACTGCTATCGCTTGTACTCGTCAGCAGTGTACGAGCGAGACTTTCAACCTTTTTCGGACCCCGAGCTCATGCGCACGCCTATAGAGGGCATAGTCCTGCAGCTGAAGGCCATGAACCTCCAGAACGTCGTCAACTTTCCTTTTCCAACACCGCCGGAAAGAGAGAGCCTGGCCAGAGCCGAAAGGCTGCTCAGGTATCTGACAGCACTCTCGCCCGATGGTCAGATCACCCAGGTCGGTAGAACCATGGCGGTCTTCCCGCTGTCGCCACGGTTTGCACGAATCCTACTTATCGGCTACTTACATGATTGCCTGCCGTACACGATTGCGTTGGTAGCCGGCTTGTCGGCAGGCGAAATCTTTCTTCCCGAGAATCGGGCGGTCCCGGCACTGCAAGCCAAAGAAGACTCAATCATTCGAACTAACGCCGATGTGATGGCTGAGAACCGCCAGGCCAACGCACGGCGAAGGTTCAATGAGGTGCACAGGAACTTTTGCTTCCTAGACGACAGGTCCGATGCTATGAAGCTCTTGCAGGTGGTCGGCGAGTTCGCGCACGAGCCCACAGAACAGTGGTGCGACAATCACTTTGTCCGCCTCAAGGTTCTCAAAGAGATTACACAGCTCCGGAGGCAGATCACGGAGCTGCTGCGCATCAATATGACCTGTTTTTTCGGCCTTCAGTTCCAGGACAAGCTCGATCCGCCGTCGCCAAAGCAGGTGAGCGCGCTGAAGCAGATGCTCGCGGCCGGCTTCGTCGACCAGGTGGCGATTCGGGCTGATTTGGCGCCCTTTCCGCCGGATTACCGAAAGCCTCGACGAGCCATCGACGTGCCTTACGTTCCATTAATGCCGCTGGGTGCTGGGCTGGGGCACGAGAAAGAGACAACAGGCCTGGTTTACATCCATCCAAGCTCGACGATGGCTCACCTGAGCCCGCAAGAGTGCCCAGAATACGTTGTTTACGCATACCTGCAGCGGCACAGCGCGGATGCCGGTGGGAAGCAACCCAAGATACGGATGCACGCGCTAACGGACATTTCGGGTGCGCAGCTTTCGGGATTAGCTAAGGGCACGCCGCTTCTCAGCTACGGCAAACCCATCAAGGAGGTCGAGACTACTGCCTCTGGCACCGACGGTGCCCTGGTTAGGAAGTGCTGGGTCGTGCCTTTCCTCCGCGCCGAGGGGTCCGGTGCTCAGGGCTGGCCCTTGCCCGCGAAGAAGGTCACCCAAAGACGGGTGCCGGGCAAGGGCTGGGTAGCGGAATAAAACGGCACCGGCGCCGACTAGATTTTTTGAGACTCCGAGACGGCGCGCGATGTGTGACTGCCACTCTAAGCGATTAGTAACCCGGCTCTCTGCAATGCGAATTGTATACATCTGGCCCTGGGATATTTCTCGGTGGCGAACAAGAATTCACGCCAGGCTCGCATGCGTGTTGAAGGAAATGGCCTATCTTAGTGCCCCGCTTGTTCGTCTATCTACTCTTTCTTTCTCTTTTCTCGCGCTCTCTCGTGGGTAAGCAAGAGGCTGGGGGAGGGTATCGTTGAAATTACATGGTGGATAGACAAGGAAATGAAAGAGAATGCGCGTTAGCGTCGCGGGGTTCCAAAGGTCACATAGAAAAAGATGCGAAGGTTCAAGCCAGTCACATCACTATCACGGCTTGCTTCGTCACGACTATGTCGGTGTCTGGGCGGGCGTTGGCCCGTTGCTCATTTTGCTTCTTACCCTTTTAGGTTTGGGCAAAGTGGTCGACTTTGGGGCTATCTCCGTCTTACCGGTCTTCTCGCTGTCACCAAACTTGGTATTGAGCTGCGGCGGCCCGTTCATGGCGCCAATGGCCGAGTCGGCGTTAACCTGAGGCGGTGGTACAGCCTTGCGACCAGTGGACGAAAGATGGAATTCGCCGGGACGGCCAGTGATAGGATTTTCGTCGATGTACTCGCCGCCATGGCGAATGTGCAGCAAGAAGGCTTCTTCGGCGGCCCTCTCGAGCGACAATTCCTCAGTCCGCCGGGTGGCTGGCATCCTCTTAGCAGGGTCCTCCGGGCCCGGCGTGCCTTCGCTTGTTACCTGACCCCTGGGCCGGATCGAGGGCTGGCTCGGGAGCAGCTGATAGACGTGACCTGTGGAGGCGCGCCAGGTGCGAGCATTCTCGGCGGCCGAAAGCGCCCTGGAGATGGCCGAAGACATGGTCATCTGGCACAGTCAGATTAGCGTCGATGCGGGCGGCACGCGGATCAAAGGTGAAAACAGCTCACGATTCTCGACGCTAGTATGTCCATCAAGGATGGAGCCATGTATATGTTCTCGCCGACGACAAAAAATGAAGCATGGACGGTGATTTCGTCGTCATCTTGGTAATGTTTGCGGCGGGTCTGCTTGCGAATGATCCAAACGCCGGTGCCGGTGCCCGGGGCCGTCTCGGCCGGTTCCTCGCCGACGATAAACTCAAGGCCAGACATAGTCTTGAGGCGGCCCTCAAAAGCCTCACGCGTCTGGATGAAGTGGTACATGGATGCATTGTTCATCGCCTGGCTCATGATGACTGCGTTGTTGGACGTGCGTTCGAAGAAGGGCGACTCCGCGAAGTAGAAGAGGACAGTATTGGAGTGTAAGCCACCCATTTGCGCGAGGATAGGTGGAGATCGCCATTGGATCTCGTCCAGAGGCGGCTCGCTTGGGTTCGCCATGAGCGAGACAGCCTTCTGTCAACGCTGATGGAGTTGATTGAAGGTGTTGGAGGCGGTTGGTGGGGCATGGTGGGGGCCGGCGGAGGCGCACGCTTGAGGCGGCTAATTGGCGCCTCAAGCGCTTCTGCAGACGAAAGGGTATGGTGGGTTTCACATGCTACCCGTGTCACGTCCCACGTTATTTCACCCACCTTTAAGGTGGTGCGAGGGTTCTCGAGTTCCAAATAAAGTGGGGTAGTGCACGGGTAAATTTAGGAGGCAGTAATCCGTCAACCGCCTTCCACTATATGTCAACCAACAGTGGATCCACGCCACACTTTCTGTGGCACAGCACAAATTTT
>KB853264.1:11041-23948 GCA_000372705.1 Cerataphis brasiliensis yeast-like symbiont
AGTAGGCCGGACTGGCAAAGGGATGGCTTGGGCGTTGCCTCTTGCAATGGTTTGCGCGATGGGGACGGTAACGAGGCCAAGTTATCAAGATGACCGAAATTCGCTCTTAAGAAAGCCATTCCCAAGCTGGAGACGAGAGGTTGGTCTCTCCAGAATACGAATACGAGCACCGGAACCTCGGTGGGTTAAGATGATTAATAATAGTTAAGGCGTGTGTGTGTGACTTTTTAAGGTGTCGGGCTCTATTAGCCTAGCGCCGATGAGGCATGACACCGGTGATATTAAGAAGGTGTAAGTTACGCTATTGTCAACCACAATATTCCACATACCGTGAAGACAATTACAACCGCGTGAAAGACGAAAGGCTGCTGCTGTCCTAGCCTGCTTGGCAATCGTTGCCTTGATCAATTCTCGAAATATCTTCCTGAAGACCTTCCTTGGTGGTCCTCCTTCTGCCCGGTCGGCATGCATCATGCGCAATGAGCGACCGTTCGCCGTCACCCAAGAGGCGTCATATCCTCTCGTCTTTCAACCCCGACGCGCCGGCCGAGTCGAGCGGACAAATCCGAGGCTCCTCAGGGTTCAGAAGCGCACATTTCGAACCAAAGCTGCCATTAAACCGATCGGAAACCAGAGAGAAGAACGACGAAGGCCAAGATCCACTGCGGCCGAGGTCTTCGCGTCTCAAGCTCAAAGATGCCAGTCGTCGCCGCCGCCACCACCGCCATGGATCCCATACTCGCTACCCAAGCCGAAACGACGAGCCCGGCGAGACTGAATCGACGTTCGCCTCTCACACAGCAGGTCCTCGCCATCATCGTCGGCATCGTCACCGTCGACGGCACACGTCACCGGGTCCGAGTTCCCCTGAAATGACTGGGCCGCCACCCCTAGATCCCGAGACGGCCTTTAGGGAGTCTCTCTTCGATGCCATGGCAGACGATGAGGCCGCTTCATACTGGGAACACGTCTACGGCCAACCCATTCACGTCTATTCAAACGAACGTGTCGGTGAAGAAGGGGAACTGGAGCGCATGACAGATGAAGAGTATGCAGCGCATGTGCGTCAAAAAATGTACGAAAAAACTCACGCGGGACTGCTTGAGGATAAGGCGCGACGCGAGGAGCGCAAGAAGCAAAAGGCCAAGGAGGAACAAGAGAGGCGGCAGCAGAAAGAAGAGTCGGCGCGGCACAACTGGAAGCTCCACAAAGACATGGAACAAAGCCTGAGGCGCGGCGAGGTGCGGAAACTCCGCAAGGAATGGGCCCAACTTTGGGCAAGGTACATCGAGTCTTGGACAGCATGGGACGGTGACGTGGCGAAGCTACCTTGGCCAGTCCGTGAAGGACAGCGAAGACAACTAGCCGAAGAGAACGTGCGGACATTTTTCATCAAGGGATTGGACTTGGACGAAGCTGGCGAACAGGGCTTTGCCAATCAACTCAAGGAAGAGCGTGTTCGCTGGCATCCTGACAAGGTTCAGCAACGGCTTGGCGGGGCGGTGGATGGCGATGTGATGAGGGACGTGACGGCCGTTTTCCAAATCATCGACCGGCTTTGGGGTGAGCTGCGCGGGAAACGGGGCGACTTGACGGGTGCTCCTGACAGACAGCGGGAGACGTGATTGCCAAAGTTCCGAGCGATACACGGCTTGTGCTTTGGGACAGGACAGACTGGGCAAGCTTCGGAACGCATCACGGCATACTCGACGACCGATGATGCGATATTGCGTCTATTATAGAACAAATGTTCAAAGATCAGGTGAGACAGATGGCGCACTAAACTATATAACCGTTTGATGCAAATCGCGGACTATAGGAATAGCCGGTGTAGGGAGCGGGACGGGAACGACAAGCGTGCCAATGACGAGGACAAAAGAAAGCAAAATCTCCTCTTCCCCAAGCCGAGATTGGCGTGCTATTTTCAAAGCTGGGCCAAGGCGGCCGCCCCAACGGCGACTAAGCAGCCCATGGCAGTGCTTGTCGAACGTGACGGGGCCGCGCCGACGGCCACACTGGGCGAGGCGGCCGAGGAGGCGCCAGCAGCAGCGCTCGCCGCGCGTGAGGCAGAGGTGGCCGTCCCGGCGACTCCGGACGTGGCGCGGGCCGAGGCGGTCCCGGTAGGAGCTTGGGCGGAGCCACGAGACGCTGTCTCTGACGTCCTCTCGGTGGCACGCTCGGCGGCTCGCTCGGCCGACTCCCTGGCCTGTTCATCTCGGTGCTCGGCGTCCTCTCTGGCTCGCTCCTCCTTGCGCTCTCGGCTCATTTCAGAATTCGGATCGTCCAACTGTTGTCGAATCTCTTCGCCGATCGCCTGCCCCTGTTTGCCGGACTGTATACCTTTCTGCGCTTCATCCTTGCCGGTCTGTATGCCTTTTTGCGCTTCATCCCTGCCGGTCTGCATGCCTTTTTGCTTTTCACTTTCGCCGATGTCTTTGAACTTGTTCCCGATATCGGAGAAGTCCTGTCGCTTGTCGTTGATGTGAGGGATGAACCCCTTGGCGCCCTGTGGGATGAACTGTTTGGCAATGTCTGGGATTTGACGGCTGCGGCTCGGGAGCTGTGGCTCGGGAGCAGCCTGTGCGCGCAAATTAAGGACACAGAAGGACAAACGGGCGGCAACGCGCAGGCCCCAACATACCTGGATGCCGGTGGCGGCGACGGCGAGCATGGCGATGCTGGAGACCTTCATGATGATCTTTGAGACGGTGATGAAGTTGGGGGGCGTTGGATGTTTATGCCGGTGGGTGATGATGCTGGTGGACTGATGCTGGTGGACAACTACGACGAAAGGGTAGTTATGAGCTGGAGGAATGGAGGCAGTGCTGTACGATGGTGATGATGGAAGCTGGAGGTGATGCCGAGCTGTCAATGTTGAGGCGACTCAAGGGTCTTTATAGCATGGAGACACCGGCATTTGTGAAGCGTCATCTCGTCTGTTACGCAGCGAGGAAAACAAAACGGGTTCCCGCGACGTCGATGGGGTGAGGTGACGACCCGCTTTGGAATGGCAAGCATGAAACAAGGACGACACGCTGACGTTGACGTTGACGATGGCGACGACGACGGATATTGCGAGGCAACACAGCCTACTTGCCAATCTGCCGCTCCTGTTACTGTGATTGCGTCCCAGCAGTGCGCGTCCGCCCAGGTTGTGTCGTCTTCGTATACGGCAAGCCCCCATGATTTCACGGCACACGAGGACCCTAGAGCCCTGTATGCAGTTCCGCCACACCAGCCCGGAAGCGGCAATGCGTCGGACACCGGCGGCCGCCTCGAGGAGGTAAATCGCTGGCGGGGGGAGGAGAGGCAAGGCTGTGACGCCGAGAGAAGGGAGAGGGGCATCAGGCGAAAGAAGGGGGGGGGCGCGCAGGAAGGGTGCGTACGCGGCACCGGCCGATGCCAGACTGGCTGCCAGAGGAAACCCGACCAACGATACCACCCCTTTGCATGGAGCTGAGGCCCAAGGCGCCTCGTGGTGCCGTGCCTTCCCCGTCACATGGGCATGCTATGTCGACGTCTATTCCGTCAAGACCGATTTTATTGTGGGCGAGACCAAGCTGTTAATCCGTGCTGTCTGCGATGCTCCGGAGCAGGCCGGCCAGCTGCGGCGCTTCTTAACGCTGTTCGTCAACACAACCGCGCAGACGCAGAGCCTCAACGTGCCATCCAACAGTCCACCGGCCCAGCCCGCCGTGTCGGGAGGCGCTATTCCTGATTTGGCAAGGCGCAGTCGCGATCTCTTGCCATGGCCAGTCGCCGAACTATTCTCGTGTGAGCCTTGCCTCTGGAGAGGATGAAATTGAAACTGAATCAAAGGTTTACCTTACTTTCAACCATTTACAAGCGACTAGTGAAGCCCGGATTGGCACTACCACCCATGTCCTTGAATGTGGGTGCTGGGATTGGGTTATGCCAACCTCTCGTAGAATTGCCGCATCGGGAAGACCCCAAGGGCATAAAATCTCTCTACATGGCTATGGCAGCGACCTCCGTGACCGTGTGCCCCCAATAGCCGCGTGCCGGGGGCCCCGACGAACATGTGTTCAACACAAGTATCCCTGCCGCCGCGGAATTCAAGCAGCGGTCCTCCTTGTCCTGAGCCGGTGTCACGATAAGTCAGTCAAATAACCCTATCAAATCCGTCATGCGTCGTGACGACGCGGAGGAACGGCTGTCGCCGTTTGCCGAATGTCATCGGAGCTCGCCGCTAGCGTCGTTGGCTCAGCCTCAAAATGTCCTTGAGAAAAAGTACGCTTGCTTGATGGCCACCTTTGCCTAAACTGTCGATCGCATTGCGCTTCGATGCCTCGTCAATGGCTGTTAAGAGTCTTGTTTGGCCCACAAGTGAAGCATCGAGAGGATCAAAGCACTATCAAGAACCGCTCAGATGGGGGTAGCGAGCAAAAAAAACAGTCTGTCAATTGCCCGCTCTCAATCCCAGGAGGCCTTATGCAGACGTTATCATTGATTGCCTTCCAGATAAAGCTCGGCCTAGGCTTCCCAAGTCGCTGGCATCGAGGCAACGTGTCTCCTAGGTCGAGTGTAAGCGAGTGGTGGCGTCATCGACTCGAGCTGGATATAACTGCGGCTGCCAATTCTATCCAGCTATTCCAGAGTCTCTTTGTAGGGCTCGACAGCGTAGTAGAGTTTGAGTAGGCCGTTGGAGATGCCGACGACAGTTTCAAGCTCCCGTCGAGCCAAGGGGCCGCTAGCTTTTTCCGTGGTTATGCGGGCTGCTGCGAGGAGGGTCTGAAATCGTCGGGCCGCCTTTGCCATCAATTTTCCGTCAACTAAGAGGGGGACGCATTCGAGACCCGACATGAACCGCCGCGTATCGCGCGGCCAGGTGCACGCAAGAGCAAGCTAGACGTCATGATACGGCGAGATGCCCTTCTTGAGCGCCGCCACAATCTCAGCCGCCTCGTCAGCTCCCTTGGCCTCGAAATCATACCGCTTGCTCTCGCTAGTCCTGTAGACAACAAGCTGTTCGGCCAACGTTGGCTCATGTCAGCATGCGCGAAACGTCCGTCAGTCCGTCTCAGCAACTCGCTGAGGAGGTCCGCCAGGCCAGCGTCGGGTCGTACCTTGACATTCGTAGGATGTTTTCGAGGCACTTTACAGCCAATGACGTTGCTGAAATGAACCGTCGTCGTCTTGCCGCCCCCGTCGTTGACCGCCTTACCTCCGGAAGCCGGCACGATGTGGATGTACTCGCCATCAATCACCAGGATCCGCTCGCTCATGCCTACGATCCTCATCGGTTGTTTGCGCCAGACCGTGTACTTCTTGTAGTTTGCGTTTCCCAGCTCATCTTGCTTGAGTGCCTCGCGGGCCAGCGGATGCGGGCCCAGGATCTGCCCCTTTCTCAATCCTCTCTTCTGTCCCATGCCCTGCGAGTCGGCCAGCGGCATCATCTTGGGCGATGCGCTGCTCGGTGAGCCCGTGATTACCATTGGGCCGTCCGTTGCGAAGCGCCTCCGGTAAAGCTCGAGGTCCGAAACGTTGCCGATCGACGATACTGGTCGATCGATCATGACTACTGCCCCAGAGCCCGGTAGCTTGAGTACGTGGTTGGCCTTGTCCAATTGCCCCTTGCGGCAGACCAGGTCCAATACCTCGGCTAGATACGTGTCCGTGGTCACGTCAACGGTGACCATCTGCCCCGGCGCAACGTCGGCCGAGATGATGTGTATGCGCAGCAGCTTCTGCTGGCCACGCATTGTGTTAGGCAAGGGAACCGGTGCCTGCGGCATGTCGGCCAGTGATGAGCTGGGCCGGTAGGTCGTCGTGACGATGGGATTGAGGCGCGGTCGAGGTTCGACAGTCGGGACAAGCTTTGCTGCCGGTACAACGACCAGCTTGACCGCGTCGCTCTCGTCTCGGGCCCCCCCGCCGCCGACCGTGACAGGCTTTTTCGGCTGCGCCAGCTGATTTTCCTCCTCCTTTTCCTCCTTATCCCCTTCTTCCCCCTCCTCCTTCTCCTCCTCCGTCTCTGCCCCTCTCTTTTCCAAAAGGTTGTCGCCATCGCCATCTTGCGGGGTCAGAGGCTTGTTCTCCTCGTGCTCTTCAGCCGTCGCCGCCACGAGGGCGAAGTCATCAAAGACGGCCGAGTTGGACCTCAGGCGACCGCCTCCCCTAGCACTGGCATTGTTGACCGTGGTAAGGGCCGAGAGTTGCTTCGTCCTTTCGAAGGCGGGAAAATCGTCATCGACATCGCCGCCCTCCTCCACCATGCGAAGCGTCCACCAGTTGATGCTGCGCTTGTTCGGCGGTAGCGGCGGCTCGCGCTTCTCCTCATTGTACCGATACAAGCTCAGGCCAATTAGATCGGCCACAGTGACGACGCGCTCGGCGCCCTGACCATCATGTACGCGTGAGCGGATGAGCACTTCAAAAGGCTTGGCCGGAGTCTCGGAGAAGGGGACGTAGATGCGAATGTTGAGTGAGCCCTGCATGCCCTGGCCGCTCAAGTGAGCAAATTTTTGGAAGGGAACCGAAGACTTGTCCTGCTTGGCTCTGAGGGCCGCGGACAACAGGCTCTGAGGCTGAGCTACACTAAGGGGCCGGATTGTGCTCAAGGGCCGCGGCGGGGGAAGAGCCTCGAGGACAAGGGGCTTGGTGGGTGCGTGCGACTTGCGGATCGTCGACCGCCTGGTGAAGTTTCGAGGGGGCGTGCCTACAACAGGTTGAGTGGGCGATGCGTTTATGGGATTTTCTACGCCATCGAGGATCGAGGCTGAGTCGATACTTTCGGCGTAATCTCCGGAAAGGTCGGAGCCCTCGTCCGAGTCTTCATCATCTTCTTCCTCCTCAGGCAATGGCGTGGTGTCTTGTCTTGTAATTCCCGGCGTCACAGGCTCCTCGTTGATGCGTTCCTGCAGCCGGACAGACCTAGCTGCGGCACGGGCGGCCTCACGGTGGCGGTGAGCGGCTGGGACGTCGAATTCGTTCTCGGAGGAGACCTCGCTGCTTGTGGCAGTGTCGCGCCGCATCCTCTCCCGCACAGTCTCCAGGGCTGACTGGGAGCCTCTGCGAGGGACCCGGGGTGATGCCTGCTGCTTCATTTGGGAGACTTGAATGGGCGAAGAGCCAGCGCGCGGCTGTACGGGCATCTTGGCGAACTTGATTTGTTGAGCGGCGCGTTGCTCGCTATCGTCGTCACTTTCGTCGCTGAGGTCGCTACTATCGTCCTCCTCCATGTGCTCGCGGCGTCTGCGCCTCTTCGTGGCTATTCCGGGGCCCAAGGTGTCGGCACCGCCTGCCGTAAGTATGCCGCCGTCTTCTTCGCCATCCCCGAGCGTGAGGCCGATCTGGCGGGGCGCCTGGAAGTACTCGGAGGCAATGACCGTAGGGATTGGGGGAGAGTGGGTGCGCTTCGTATGCGACGAATTGGGCCGCCATCCCGCGGCTTTGAAGGGGGCTGAGTTGAGAATGCTATCATCAACGGTGATGAGGCGCTCGCCGACGCCGTCTGCGATGTCGTCGAGGTAGGCCGTGCGCAGCTGGTATGTAACGAGCCTGCGCGCGCACGTCAGCAGTCCATTCCAGAGCAAAGGAAAGTAGGGGGGTGGGAAGACGCGGGAGGAAAGCTCAGCAGCTTACTCGTTTCGTTGAAGAAGCGACATGGCAGAGATTGACGAGCAAGCAATCGCCCCCACGGCGGTCAAGTGCGCCGTTCGGACGTCATGGATGATGGACTAGCCAAGAGGTTCGAATCCTGCATGAGGGCCCGTGACTTCCCAGGCTTAGGTGCTGAGAGTGTGTTTATCTAGCATGCGCCACAGCACACGCCACAGCACGCGCCCAGTCCGGCGCCACAGTGGCAAATGACTCCACCGCCAACGTTTCTCTTCCTCGGGCCTCATCCTCGGGCCTCCCAAGTTTCCGTCAGGATGGCCAAGCGGCTCACAGGCCCCGGTCGCGTCTGCCATCCGACCAGGGCAGCACAAGCATGGCTTGGGCCTGGGCCATCAATAAAGGTCACGATATGCGTGGTCTAGACTGACACATGCCCACAAAAGTCCCTCCAGGACTCGCGTCTGGAACAATGGACACTTCCTCTCATGTCTTCCCCCTTCGCCCTCTGAGCAAAGAGACCACGGCTATCTGGAGCAGGCCTCGACGTGACCGGCCGGCAGAAAAATTCCAGGCGGCCAGAGTTGCCGCCTTGGGGCCAATGGTGCCGTCGGCGTCCCCGTGCGTCGGAAGTCTTTGTTAGCTAACTATTCTGGCGGTTAATTTTTTTTGTGGGGGGAAAAGGTTGTTCTCTCACCGGTCTTGTCCGACCCCAGCATGTAAAAACTAACGCTTACCCAGTTCTCGATGGGCAACGACACCGCGTCATTGGTCCGACAGGCTTGTGTTTCAGCGACCCTCCCTCCTCGCACACCGAAGACGACATGAGGGCAGTCTAAATCGACCAGGTGAGGGATGGGGGGAAGGGTTCTTGTTAAGGCCGGCACTCCGAGGATCCCCGCCGGCCATTCCCCCCCCTTCCCCTCATGCCTCCTCCAGCCTCCGCATTGTAACCCCAGGACGCAAGCCTATCTGGATTCATCAGCGTACGGTGGAATCTTATGGGCTCCGCATATAGGGAGGGACTGGCCTTGTTGCTGCCTGTCTGGTTACGGTTGACAGGATATAAAGATGCCAGCCCCTAAAACCGTCGGTAGGACGAAGTCGATCTTAGGCAATTGACCTGTCCTCATTGTTCATACAAGTCGGTCATCATCACCCGGGGGAGGGAGGAGGAAACGGAAAAAGGAAAAAAAAGAGTCGCAACGGACCGTCCGCATCATAAGCACCCCAGATCATATCGCCGCCCCGAAGCGCAAAAAAAAAGACATCCCGGCAGCAACACAGCCATGGGCTCCGCCGGCTCCGGCTCCGGCTCCGAGAAGACGGAGCTCGAGACGCTCGAGGTCGTCGGCCCCGGCAGCGAAGTCGACGCCCTGATCAGCGATATGGAGCTGCAGCTCGCGGCCAGCGGCGGGCTGGATCGAGGCTTCTTCAATATCTACTTCACGGACCCGCGCAACTTCACCTGGCTGCTCGTCATCTTCGCCAGCATGGGCGGCCTGCTGTCCGGGCTCGACCAGAGCCTGATCTCAGGCGCCAACCTGTATCTACCGCGCGACCTTGGGCTTGACGAGCGTCAAAACAGCCTCGTCAACGCCGGCATGCCGCTCGGCGCCGTCGGCGGCGCCTTACTGCTGTCTCCGTCGAATGAATACTGCGGCCGCAAGGGCGCCATCATCATCTCCATCATCCTTTACACCATCGGTGCAGCCCTCGAGGCCGGCGCCATCAATTTCGGTGAGCCAGTGCCCATACTGCTCCAGCCGCATATCCGCGTCCTGCCCATCCCGCTCATCAGCCTTCAGCCATGATCGTTGCCGGCCGCGTCGTCCTCGGCCTCGGCGTTGGCCTCGAAGGCGGCACCGTGCCCGTCTATGTGGCCGAGACGGTGGAGCGGCGCCTTCGCGGTAATCTTGTTTCACTCTACCAGTTCAACATTGCGCTCGGCGAGGTCCTCGGCTATGCCGTCGCTGCCATGTTCCTCAAGGTGCCCGGGAACTGGCGTTACATCCTGGGCTCCTCCCTACTATTCTCCACCATCATGTTCTTCGGGTGAGCTTCGTCCATCGTCGTCGGTCCGTCTTGTGCATGCACGCTCACACACTATGGCGCCCAAAAGCATGCTCTTCCTGCCCGAGAGTCCGCGATATCTCATGCATACGAACCGGAAGCTGGATGCGTACAAGGTTTGGAAGCGTATCAGGGGCATCGCCTCGTCCGAGGCGCGCGACGAGTACTTCGCCATGAACGCGGCCGTGCGACAGGAAGACACCGAGATTAGTGAAGGGGCCCAGAACCGCCGCTTTCCCTGGATGGATTTCTTGACGTACGGCGGCCCCCCCTACTTCTTCTCCCCGTCCTTAACCCCCATGGCTTCTTTCTTTTTTGATGCCTTGGGGGAGGGCAAAAAAGAGGCGGCTGGCGCTGACCTGGGGCATCCACAGCGTACCTCGTGCCCGGCGCGCCCTCGTCTACGCCAACATCATGATCCTCCTCGGCCAACTCACCGGTGTCAACGCCATCATGTACTACATGTCAGTGCTCATGAACCAGATCGGCTTCGACGCCGAAAAGGCAAACTACATGTCCCTCGTCGGCGGCGGCTCGCTCCTGATCGGCACTATTCCTGCAATCTTTTTGATGGAGACGTGTGGTCGGCGCTTCTGGGCCATTATGATGCTGCCGGGCTTCTTCATCGGCCTAGTCCTTATTGGCATCAGCTACCAGATCCCGATCGAGACCAACACCATGGCTGTCGAAGGCCTCTACTTGACTGGGCTCCTCGTCTATATGGGCTTTTTCGGGTCCTATGCCTGCTTAACATGGGGTGAGTGAGGGAGAGAGACTCCATCTTGCTCTATAGCCTGAACTCTACTGACGCGAACAGTGATTCCTTCCGAGGTCTACCCCACCTACCTGCGCAGCTACGGCATGACGGCGTCGAGTGCGCTACTCTTCCTCGCCTCTTTCGTCGTCACCTACAACTTCACGGCCATGCAGAACGCCATGACGCGCACGGGCCTTACGCTCGGCTTCTATGGTGGCATCGCCATCGTCGGCGAAATCTACCAGATCTTCTTCATGCCCGAGACCAAGAACAAGACACTCGAGGAGATTGAAGAGGTCTTGTCGCGCCCGACCATGGACACGGTACGCGACAACTGGGCTGGCGTTCGGGAGAACGTCACAGACATCTCTCATGGACGCTTCCGCAAGGTCTTGGTCGCTCAGATCGACCGGAAGCCGAGTCCAGACCACGACGTAGTAGCGTGAGGCGTTCCGAGCGCGACCATGAATTGATAGAGCCATCATAGAAACTGTCCTTCATATTTAGACGACATACCCCTCTCGCCAAGAACTCTTCTGTCAGGTTTGCGTCATGATCGGACTCAAGCCAACGCATTCCCAACCTGTGTCCACCTAGTTGCCATGTACCCAGTCCAGGCACATGAACATGTTAATGACTTTCTAGCCTTTGCTCGACTCTGGCCTGGAAGGCGAGAAAACGGCGTACATCGAGGACCGATGTCGGCCGTAACAGCAATAAAACAGTCGTTCAGTGCGAGAAATATTTCATTTTTACGGCGCATCACCGAGTATTCAATACCGGAAAAGGATGCCTCGGTCCTTGTCCGGAGTCAGGCCACCCACGTTGCCGATGTCTGAGGAGGGACTTCCCGCCCACTGTCTGCGACCATGGTTACGAAGTAGTTTTTCGAGTCCAGGTCTTTTTCCTTTTCTTTTTCTTTAGGCAACTTTCAAGGTTTTGAATGTTTAAGGTGGCGGGCACCACCCCAGTGCCCTGAGGCATGCCACCGATGGGGCCGCGCTGACAAATGTGGTGATGCCCTCGTCGTCCCATCCGCGGTGAATCGAGTTTTCGCACCCGGAATTTTCCTCCCTTTGGTCCTGAACAGCTGAGGACCCACCAGTGATTATCCCTCTGGGGAGGGGGCGGGGGGGGCTTGTCCACATCTTTGCGGTGCAACGTGCATCTAGGATACACCGCGATTCATGGCCAAGTACGTGGGTTTCCTACCGTACGCAACAGGTCAGCCTGGCTCTCCATTTTTCACGATGGGTGGGTCATCTAGTTGTATGCAGTTAGTTATTCCGAGACTTGTGGCACTTGTGGCAAGGATCACTCGAATGGACGAGGAATGTGTGGTTGATGAGGGACCAGAAAGGTCGTTGACCGGACTAAAGCTGCGGGAGTGGTCGACCTATCAGGTATGCTAACCAGCCTTTGAAGCATCAAGGGCCTGATTCTAGTATGGTTGAGAGAAGCGCATGCAGCGCTCCCGACAGCTCCGAGCGAGTTGCAAGCATGGCGAGCACGTGGTGACAGAAAAGGCCTGTGGTGTTCAGACGAATATCCTGATGGCGATAACATTCGACAGCTATGCCCCTCAAACTATCTTATGGGACCACTTGAAAGCGCAAACGCCCCAGCGCAGGAGAGCAATCTCAGTTTCGAGGCGCGTTACAGGTCCACTGCCGCAGTCACCTGGCCAACAATGGCCGAGCACCTCTTCTCAACGTCGTGATACCAGGCGCCACGCAATTAGTCCCCAAGCTTCCACGGGTGATACCGACGTGATATCCTGGCCACGACAAAGCATCATGTCTAGTTTGACGGTGCCTGCGCCTGTTGTTCGACCCAAAGGACTACTAGGTAGTGGCGAGCAGACGCTACACATTTTCAAACGACTGTGCACGCCGTTAGGGTGTCAACCGTGACACCACAGATGCAAAAGCATTTGGTGTTGACGTGTCCATGCGACCTTGTGTGTCCAATCCGTCCACGCATATGCAAGGTTGGAGCCCTTTCCTATCGCCAGGCATCAACGGTGCAATTCCCTTTCCACCCACCGGCTAAGGCGACGAGGCTCATGCTCTTTCACATCCACGCGCCTTGCTGCCGCCCTCGAGCACCCCCCATGGCAGGCTTTGCCCCGGACAGCCACAGGGCCTGCCTTTGACAGCCGGGAAAGCTTGCTCAAGACCTCGTCCCCCCACCTCTCCCCCGTCTCCCCCACTATTGCAGGAGTCAGGCGGATGGTGCTGGTGGACTCGCTTGAAAAAGCTTCAGTGGATATGAGAGTTTCAGTATTCGGCCAAACGCCCGCGTCGACCCGGAACTTGCTTGAACAGTGCACCAAGTGCGTCTGCGGTATCCTCAGTTGTGTCCATGTGTTTGATTGTCCTTATAGGTCTGGCCTTGCTTCTCGCCCACGACGTCCGTCTCCTCCTAACGAACTGATCAAGACATAACTAACTACATATTCATCTCGCCATAGTTCAAAAGTTAACTACAAACCCCCCC
>KB853264.1:33648-47502 GCA_000372705.1 Cerataphis brasiliensis yeast-like symbiont
AGGCTCAGGGAGGCTAACCAGTTATCCAGGCTGCAGACGAAGATAAGACGAAGCATACGGCCGTAATGAGTCCATGTATTGCACGAAGAGTCAACACAGGGAGCCCGCTGTGGTCCGACCCCGCATCTTACTTTTTCGGGATAATATCGATTTCAACGATGCTGCCGCTGGATGACTAAAAGGGCACTAACTGACTACCAGAGTAGTCGATCCCCTGAGGATATGCGGACGCAATTGATGCCTGAGGCACCCGGCGACATGGCACGCACATCCACAGGCGCAGGCGCCGTATGTCCAAAAAGGACGCCGCACATCGCGGCCACGGAGATGACTTCTTTCTCTTAGTAGTCAAGTGCACATTTACCCTCACAAGCCTCCCTGCACGCTATCCACTGTAGAGAGCAGGCCACGAGGTGACCGGATTGACTTCTTGGATCCTCACCCAGTCGTGTGTACCGGAGCGAGAGGTGCGAGGCCGGTCAAGGAGGATAGTTAAAACGTTCAAAGGGGGTATTAAAAGGATACTCTCTCGTCACCAGTCGTGATATGCAGAGATCAAATCAGCCGCAGGCGCCTCCCCCCCCTTGCGCGAGGCACAAGCAGCATGAAGACGCCGGCGATGGCGCCCTTGTGGGATGTCCCCTCAAGTGAGAGCCATCAAGTGAAGCACGCAAGAAACCCAGGGGCCACGGTCCTCTAATCGTGTGGCGCTTCTGGCAGCTTCTGCGAAGAGGCACGTATGCATGTCCAGCCAAAGTGATGCGAGGTGTACAATCAGCTGAAGGCTGCGAGTCTGGCCAACGTTCAAACAGTCACCGAGGAATCAGTACACTTATATAGCCATATAATCATCTGTGCCTTGGAAAGACTTGGTAGTAAGAGGATGGGTTTTGCAAGAAGCCCGACGAAAATCCCAGGCTGCCCCTTTCGAGTTGTCTCGTCGGACTGATTTAACCAGCAAGTGACCCTCAAAGTCCGTACTGAGCGCCAGCACAATGTAAAACAATTACGCAAGGCGCAAAGGATATATCTTGTCTTAGTTTCTTGGGTCCGCTTAGGCTTGAAAAAGAACTGCAATTTCGATGCTGAAACTGGTGATTCAAGCATCACCGGCGTTCGGCCTCGAGACTTGGGAATAATCTTGGCGGCTCTGTCACCGATGAGACTCACAATCGCCCGGACGCCCGGCAAGGCCACTCTCCCACTGGCCCAGCGATTAAGCCTCAGTCCTAGCCTTGACCCGGACGTGAAAGCCGACGGGCCGCACATTAAACCAGCCGTCCTGCTGCAGTTTGTAGTCCGCGTCCACCAGTTCAAAATCGACCTCGCGCAGCATCGTCGCCAGCACCGTCATGGTCCATTGCCAGGCGTGATGCTTGCCGATGCATTCCCTCTTCCCATTGCCGAACCACTTCTTGGCTCCGGCCGGCAGTCGCGCAAACGCGTCGCCCATCATGCGCTCCGGTCGAAAGGCCAGCGGCTCCTCGAACACAGCCGGGTCGCGGTTGACGCCGGCCATGAGCACCAGCATCGGCTGATTGTACGCCACCTGGTATTTGCCTCCGCCCAGCTGCACAGGACTCTTGTCCGCGCTCGGTAGCGGCTCGATGTTGAACCCAGGCGCCACGAATGATAGCCGCAACGATTCGCGCATGATACCTTCGACGTATTTTAGCTGCGATAGTTGTGCGTAAGTGAGCTGGTCCGTGCCCACGATGCCATCCAGCTCCTTGCGTGCCTTGACGACCGTCTCTGGGTTGTTCTGCAAAAAGAGGATGGCTGTGGCGACCAGACACGGTGCTGTGCTACTTCCAATGGGCATTGACACAATCTCGTCGATGACTTGAGAATCAGTCAAGGCTTCGTCGGTCTCCGGGTCCTTGCTGTTCATCAAGGCCCAGAGCAGATCCTTGCGGTCCGTAGGGTGTTCCTTGCGATACTTGACCACGTCTGCGGCGTAGTCGCGCATCGCTTTGATCGACGTCCTGAACTTGCCACGGTAGAGGAGCCAATTAAGGATGCCTGGCCGTGTCGGACGCTTCACGGCTTCTGACGTCGACTCATCCATTGCTCGAATCATTGGATGCTCCGGGCCTTCTAGGCAGTTCAGCTTCTTCCCGTACATGGTAAGAGTCACGGCCTCGAGGTCCAGTCGGTTGAGGTCCTTGAACGGAACCACGGGCCCAGTCGACCGCTTCCATATGTCCATCAGCTCCAGCGTCGTATCGCGCATTTGGTCGAATCGCTCACCGGCGAGTGCGTCTGGCTGCAGTTTCGGCGCTATGATGCGATGTGCGATGCCCCAGCTCTTCTCCTCTTCGTAGGCTGTGAACAAGGCATCGTGGACGGCCGCTCGAATCTCGACGACGGGACCTCCTACGTACTTGCGGAACCGCTTCTCGTCGCAAAGCTCTTCCGCCAAGGCTACACTGGCCACAAACACTAGAGTCTGCCTGAGAACTTTAATCTGGAAAATCTCGCCGTGTTCCTCTGAGAGCCTTTTGAGCGAACTCCATGGGTTGCTGGGATCAACGTCGAAGATGTTGCCTAGTATAGGCACGCCTGGAGGTCGGGGAATCGGTTGCGTCATGTTGAGTTTTGTGAGGGTCTTCATTGGGTTGAGGCATACAAAGGCGGCTGCTGGCGCTTAAAAAGGCCGGGTCTGACCGATATTCGTAAGGGGAGGGCCTCGTACGAACGGCTGAGGAGGCGACAGGGGAAGGACATGCACCTGCAGACGTGCAGCCACGATGGATCGATCGACAGTAAAGCTCGTCCAGGTTTATCATATTCTCGTTTCCTTTCTCGGTAGGAGATCAGCGTCGACGACATGTCCGACTTTCCAGGTTGTCGAACACTGAAAGCTCTGATTCCTTGGTTCAGTGCGTTCGACATCTTCATCTAGCACGTCAAACCCTCCTGGCCCATTTTGTCTTTTGTTTCAGCCGTGCCACTCGATAGGAAGCTGCAATTTCGCCACACGGCATGCATGATAAGTAGATGACACAAGAGAAAAAACCGCGGTCCAGACAGCAACGGTCGGCAAATCGCCAGGCTCGCATTAGCGCCTTCGTACGCCGGGCATCAAGTTCCATGTGCCGAGACCTGGCCTAAAAGTCCTCTATTGGATTGCATTGAGGGAAGCCTGCTGCGACCCGCCAATGTTGCATTGCAAAAGAAATCCTCATGACTGGTCGCAAGCCGGGTGGCTTACAGGGGGTCGTCGTGAAGAGAGCCAATTCTCCCGCCGACAATTGGCAACTGGGACTCAAGCCTGCCTTTCGAAATCCAAGACACTGGTCCGTGTAGGACGCCACCCGTGGTTGTCATGGGGACCAGATGTGGTGAAGCTTGCATTTTGCATCTTTACTGCAATCATAGGATGAGAAGGACAACCTAATTGGATCTTTCGGGACCTCTCCCCTTCCCAGTTTCAGTAACAAGGCTGCTCTGCAATTGGCTTCGTCCCCCCTTGGGCAGCACTTTGTGTCTTGATCAGGGTCCATCCATCCGACCAAACCAGCTTTACCCTGGAGGACCTGGCAGTATCTTGGAATCGGGTCTTGGAGGCTGAGGCTGCTTCGGAGGACTAGGAGGCATTGGCAACAGTCCTTGCCATGATCGAATGCGCCTTGGAAGATGCGTTCGCATTGTCATGTGGCATATGAAGCCCTGATCTTGGGCGTTTTGTTGGCATCTTCCACATGGCTTGTGCAGGCGCAAGGGCAACAAAGTCGGTGGTCTGGCGTACTTAGTCATCGCGCCGCCACCTGGCTATTGACTCTAGTTAGAGGGTCTGCTTGCCGATGACCACACACATCGTCGAAGTTATTGCGACACGCTATCGGCACGGCTGTCACTCTTTTCAGTCGCATCGCGAACTCGAACCACCTGTTTGTATTGCTTTTTTGCCCTCGTGTTGCTCAGGACTATCCGCCGGCCACTATGACGCGTGCACAGCAAACCATCTCTCTAGGCCTCCTCATCTCCTCTGTACGCTCCGCCCCGAACCACGCGCGTGACACGCTCCGTCTGACTATACTCCATACAGCTTTATCTCGCCCTCTACTTCGAGTTGATTCCCCTGCCGCCCCTTGTTCAGCAGCAGATCGTGCTTGTCGTATGCCCACCACTTCACCGCTTTCGTATCCAGATTCGAGCGTGACTGACCGCGCCTACCTTGGTTTCTTTTAGTTGCCGTTTTGGGCTCTTGTCTCATTCGGTGCTTTCCTCCTCTTCCGTCTGGGTCTCGGTATCCTGACCTTCAACAACGTTCCTCAAGCGCACGAGGAGCTGATGCGAGAAATCGACATGGCCAAGGTGGATCTACGAAAGCTCGGCGTGGATGTGGATTGAATACGCAGCGACTTACGGTGCCATGGCACGTCTGCGATTGGCTTTATTCATGCGGGCCACGCTACAATTGCCCCGATTTAGTCTCTCATACCGTCGAAGCTAGATGTGCACAATTTGGCATGCGACTATTCCGACTCGTTGCTCTCTCCGTGCATCGTTCGCTAGTACTCTTTGACGCCTATGATCCGACCAGAAGCGCCATAATTTTCCATACAGCTGCTTCAGGTTCTTGTCCGCCGTTGACAAGGTTTTGGAATAATTTGGGTACTTTGCCCAATACTCCTCGTTCATCAGCCTCGTGCCCTTGGCGCTGTATCAGTAAGGGGCATTCCTGTCGTCCATCGCGAATTGGGTTGTAAACTCACATTTTCCGGGAACGCCAACACGGAGAGTGATAGTACTGTGTGGCTCGCCAGTCCAGTCGAAACCAATTTTCCATTCCAGGCGTAATGAAAACTCCCCGTCGGGTTCTGGCCCAATAGGGACTTTGGCCTCGAAAGCTTGCTGGCCCAAGAACCGAATCAGGTCAGCCTTCTCACAGACGCCAGGCTCCGTTGGGTCTTGCTCGGATTCGGTCAGGATCTCATGTGGCTGCCGCCGCTGATTCTCCCGTGCGCCGGCGACTAACTGAACCATTTTCTCTTTCGATGCCAAATTTTGCTCCAGATGTGACCATAGGGTCGCTCTCTGCGTGGCAATTCGATACCATTCCCCCATAGCCCAGGACACGATACCAATGTTGCGCTGCATCGATCTGTTGCAGTTTCCACTGCAAATCCTATCCACAAATGGCTGCAGCTCGAAGCGGGCAGCCGGCTCAAGTGATGTCACGGCAAGCTCCAAGATGCTAAGATCAACGCCATTGACCAATATCTCAAGTTCTGCCGTGAAAATTCCGGGCACGTCGCGCGACCGAAGAGTGACGTGGCGACGCTGCTTCAGGGGTTGTTTTGGGTCCAAGGGCAGTATGGACAGATTCGATTGGACACTAAATGGGCTGAAAAGCTGAAGATATGGAAGTTCCTCGTCGGCAGTCATAGAAATCGGATGGTGAGACTTGATATTATGATAATTTTTGACTTGGTCGTCCGCATCAGGGGGCACAGCCAACGAGCTCCTGCCAAAAGGAAGCAGACCCATGGGATTCAGTATTGCCTGCGCCAGTTTTAGAGACACTTTAGGCCGAGTAGGTTCATCTGCCGAAGCGACATGGCGGTGTAGCAGATTCATGACGCCCTCTTCATTGGCAGAAGCTACCGTCCGCCCTGATGAATGCATGAGGCGCAGACGCTCATTCTCTTCGCTCGCAGTCTTTATGTCGTTCTTGAGCTTCTCGATTTCCATGAGCAGCTCGTCTCGAGTCTTGAGCTTCAACGCATCGGGGTCGGATGCGGCAATCCGGCGCGCTTTATTGGCAATCGAGCTCAAGGTGGTGTTGCGGACCGGTTCGGTCGATCGTTCCCTAAGAGGGCTGCCGCGGGAAACGACGCTCGACCTCTTCGTTGGTCGTGATCTAGATCTTTCCGCTGATGGCTTCAACAGAGTGGCCTTATTGACTCTTGACTTTTCTTTCCTCCGATTCAAGTTGCTGTGGATCCCTCTGGACGGTGTTGCCAACACCGGATCGGGAACAGATGGTGGGAGCTCAGGCTCAAGGGGACGCGGTGGCGAGATACCCGTGGGTGGCGATCGGCGCAGCGTGTGCCCGATGAAAGGATTCAAGTCGTCTTCCCCATCGGGTGCGGGTGGCGGTAGAGGGCGTGGATTCGGTTTTGTCGGTGATCGCCTTAGAGTTGTCATCAGGCTGTCGTGGGACTTGAGTCCTACTCCAATCTCGCGTCTCTCGTCTTCTTCTTGAGCCTTTCTTATAGAGGCGATCGATTCGGTAGCCGATCCAGATTGTGCCGTGAGCAGGTCCGACAAGCTGTGGTCACTGTCCGCGTTACTGGCACGCCTCGAGACGGGCTGCGAACCAGGCGGCTTCATTGGCGAGGCTGAGCGCCTCCTTTCGAGAATTTCGGGATTGTGGCGCGAAAGACTGGCTTTTGTCGGCGACGCAAACGAGGGGCGCTTACGTCGTGGACCCGCGGCCTGCGAAGTCGTGCCGTGGCCGGGGCCGGCGAAGTTGGGAGAGACGCGCCGCCGCTTGGAGATCATGGGCTCCATGACGCGATAAAGACTGTCAACTCAGAGAAGCGTAAAGAGGCATTTCCGACGATATCATTCACGTGGACCCAGAACCAGCCGCATGTCGCGGTTGGGGAGTTGGGCAAAGCCTGAATGGCTGCGTGAAGCTGGGCGACTGACTTGTTGACGTCGGGCGGGCTGCTGTAACGCGGCGGCGTTATTGTCAAGCCCCATGCGCCTTCCGAATACGAATACGAGAACTGCAGATACTTGCCTGCCGATCATGCGCTAGCAGTTCCTCACAGACGGCAACCGACCTGAGGCCTGAGCGCTCGAGGCCATCAATAATTAAGACCCGTCCTGATGGATTCGGAGAGATCCTTCGAAAGCTCCGGCGGTCGATTTGGACAGCTAGGCTGGCTGGCCATCTCAATTTGGCTTTCTCATTCTCCGGAATGCAAGGGCTTTGTCGCGCAATCACGTCAAAATTACGTAAGTAGTACTGCAACGCCGACTTGAGCTTAACACTGAGAGTTGGTGCATCTTCTTCGACTCGTCGCGACCGATTTGCGCACTCATCTTGGCTGCACGTGGCAACAAAGGCCTCCTCATACCATGCGCTTACTGTTTCCGAAGTTGTATAGTGTCTAGAAAGAGCACGTCGCCATCGTATCTTAAGGTCCATCTCCACGGATGTCGGTTCCGACGCGACTAATCGCTTCAAGCCTCGGCCGTCTGCCTCTGAGGCTCGGCCGGAGCGCCAGCAGCACTGCGAGGCTTGCCTCCAAAGACGGTGCATGGCCGCAAAGAACACCACTAGGGTCGTACTACGACAGCATCATTCTCGATCCGACTCCATACCCCTTCGAACAAAAACCAGAGCTGCCAACAGACTCTGCGGATACCGACGTCCCACCGTCTGAGAAGAAGCCCAAGCCTGTGTCGGAGGAAAAGCCTGAACCTACGGCGGAAAACGAGCCTGGGACTGTTCCCGAGCCGGCATCTTGGAAGACGCCTAAATCGCCGCCCACGCAGCGCAAGCCGAAGAAGAAGCCGGGTCGCAAGCCCAAGGCCGAGGCTTCTGGCTCGGCCGTCGCACCGACGCCCGCAGCATCAACACTCTCCGCCACAGCCGCAGAAAAGGCGCGCATCATCTTTGGGTCCCGCTTGTTGGGGCCTGCAGAGCAAGCCGACCGCCTGGTGATCAAACGCGCCCAGTCGACCTACATAGCCGGCGTCCTCGTCCCTCCCCGGCCTGAGGAGCCGGACAACTGTTGCATGAGCGGCTGCGTCAACTGTGTCTGGGAACGCTATCGAGAGGATATGGAGGAGTGGTCGGCGAAGAAGAATGCGGCGCAGGCACGCCTCAACGAGATGGGTGGTAGTATCGACGCTGACGGCGGTGGCTCCCAGCTCAACTGGGACGTCAAGCTTGGCGGCGCTCAGATCACCAAAGATTTCTGGGATGAGGAGGCATTTGCAAGTGTGCCGGTTGGTATCCGAGAGTTCATGAAGCAAGAGAAGCGACTGAGGGACAAGCATCGGAGAGAGGGGACAATAGAGGGCTGATTGGAGTGTGGCGAACCGGTGCGATGTAAATCGCGCGTCATTCCCGGGCCCGTGATGGTGTTGGTTGTCGACGCGGTTTGCTGATATCTCAAAATACAGATCTGACTAGAAGGAAATCTGACGGGTTTTGATCATCTCGTACCTTGGTCGAGAGACCATGAACTAGCCAGCCAGCCCAGGTTTCCATATCCTCCTTCACCACTTCGCCACGTGGCTGAGACAAATATAAGCTTGATTGACCTACCGCGGGTTTCACCGCGGTCGATCAGCAACAGGGGATGACTAAGTTATCCACTCGGATTTTCATCATGGCAGTGTCTTAATTCTCGGCAGCATGGCTTGTCTGGAGCAATCCATGGCGGAGAAATTCACGACAAGATCGACAACTTAAGTTAGAGGGTGCTCTGTCCTGACCTATCACTGTCAACTCCGCGTGTGGGACAAGAAATCTTGCTAACTTTTCAAGTGACTTTCAATTCCAACTGCTTCTCGCTGCGATGATCTCAAACATCTATTCGTACAAAGGTGCCATGGACGAATGTACATCCGCTTCGAATTGCTCAAATCTGCTTTATCAAATTTGAATCGCCTGTTTACTACATAATTTTTTCTAACTTGCACCGCAAAGTGTTTTTTAATTTACCTCAAGTGTGCATTGATTATGTGCGACACCCAAGCTTGGCTTTAGCGTCATGCTCGTCGATATCGATGGCCTCCCAAGGATAATTGATCCAGACGTCGCCGACTGTTTCCGCCGCCTCATAATGGTTGGTTACCATGTCTTCGGGCAGCTTGCCCTTCTTGGGCTTGTCCTTGTTCTGCAAATCGTTTAGTGTCTGGACCCGAACGGAGTCACAGTGAGGCATGGCCACGTACGTGGAGAACGAAGATACTAAACTGAGTCTTGGGCTGGCTACCACCCATGCGCTGCCTGGCGGCCTCGACGTCCTTTTCCAGTTCCTTGACGGCGTATTCGAGCGTCGTCCGGGTGTCGTCGACCTCGTCGACGATCAGGACACGCTTACCGACAATGTTCTCCATCTCGCCGAGAGCAGTGAAGTCGAGCCATTGCGTTCGGGTGACCCTAGTTCCAATGGTCTCGATCTCGGTGCCTCCGAGTGACTCGTACAGTGATAGGCCAATGGCCTGGATGGGGATGTTGGGGGAGTCAGGCTGCTTGAGGAAAGAACGCAAGATGCGAGCAGGGACGTAACCGCCGCCGCCGATGGCAATCATGAGCTGAGGATTGAAGTCGGCGAGTAGCCTGGCGGCGGACCGCTGGCACAGCCTGTGGACCTATCGGGTGTAGGTGCCCGTCGTCAGGGTCTGGCGCCAGGTCGTGGCAATGAGGGATAGATATGGCGTCACGGAGTTGGAAAGTCTGAACCAAGCCGCAGGATAGGCCACTTACATCGTTATACGTGACGTAGACCTTTTCGACCATGATGACGGCTTGTGTTGTCGTCAGTCGAGGCCGGCGTATGGGCTACCGTGCCGGCGGGGTTGTTAGCAGCGGAGATTGGATCGGACGATGAGGTTAAGTGATATGGATGGCAGCCACCCACGACTCGGTGGCACAGACGAGACAGTAACAGGGCGACGGCGGCGGCAAACGGGAGGAGAGAGGAAAGAATGGACGGGTCCGAAGGCCTTGGTCGTGAACCGCCGCGAGAAATTTGAGGCGCATTGATTCGCATTGATTTTTAAACAGGCGCCCCGCGGCCCCGCGCCGGCGGCCGCTAAGTTGAGCACCCACTGTAGCTTCACTGGGGTCGCAGGACCCTGAACGTGTCGCCCCCGCGAGACGCGTCCAGATACCGTCACCGAGGCCCGGGGCGTTTGTGGCCTGCCTCCAACACGTCCGGCTTCTTTTCCGCTGGCGATATCATCGGTAGCGCCTCTTCGGTGGCAGTGCACCAGGTTCTTGGCTGGCCGCGTACGGCTGGCATGCTCAACGTCGGGTCTGGGCTCTAATTAACAATCTTCTTCGATGTGGCAGCAGTGTGGCATTGCGGGAACAGTAACTACCCTAAGACTTGCAAGCCGTCCGAACTTACCACCTTGAGATTGACAAGCGACAGTTGAAGGCGCGAGAGACGGCGAAGTAATTGATCGGTTATGAGCGATGAGAATTGATTATTAATCACTCGAGCTCCGGACAATGTTCCGTTCTGGTGACTAAACACGTTGTCGCTTCGACTTTGATGACCTTTCAGTAATTAGTCTACGGCGACCCTTTTCTTCCTCAGGCGATTTGCCGCAAGCGCAATTGACTAGATGAGGACCACCCTTGTACCGATTATCCAGCGTCTGGTCGTTTGAGCGGAGTGTACGAGCCTATTATCCCGTCAAGCACACCCGGCGAATCTAAATGCGGAAACACCAGTATAATAATCTCTTCGAATTCCGCCTATGGCGGATGAAAAGCCAGTGGAGAGGCAGCCCCTGCTTTCCGACTCAGATTTTCTCCGATTCTCGCTCATACATCTTCTAACAGCTGGCAAGTGCGGACTGCGTGCTCGAGTCAGCTTGCCATGCCAAGCCGACTTGGCCCGGCCCCGAAATCTTCCCTCTTGCGCTCTCGTTAGGCTGGCCCTCACGCCGCCTCTACATGCGGTGGTCAAAGCATCCAACTCTTCCCACTCCCCTTCTCCATGGCCCACAATGGCCTCGAACGTCTGTGTCATTCGAGCTACAACGTATTGCACCTCAGTCAGGGCCACCTGCTCTAGATGAACGGCGTCAGCATTGTCTCCCCAAAATCGGTTCCATCAGACAGCTGCTCACGTCCCATGCAAATTCTTGGCCCGCCATTAAAGGGTAAATAACCCCAGCCCGGCCGTAGGTTCCGCCACCTGTCTGGTCGAAAGGCTTCAGGATCACTGCCAAAGACTCGCTCATCACGGTGCATGGCGTACACATTGTACATGACTACCACGCCCTTGGGGACAAACAGGGGCGAACTTCCATCAATGCCACCACCCCGAGGTATGCTTGTGTCTCTCGTGGCTTCTCGCGCGTTGGTTGGGATGACGGGGTGCAAACGCAATGCTTCATCATGCTCGAACATCAGAGAGCTTTATTTCCATCCGCTGAGTGGGAATAGAAACTCACATTCGTTGACACACCATTTCAGGTATTCCATGCGCGTCAAATGCGCCGCAGTTGGGACATCGAGACCTGCCACGGCTCGAACCTCGTCTCGCAGCCGCTTGTAGATGCTTGGATTCCTGGACAGAACGAAGAAGAGGTTTCCCAGAACGCTCGCCGTCGTGTCTCGGCTGGCAATCAAAATATGCAGAACGTGGTTCCTCAGAACCTTGCGGTCTGTGGAGATTGTGGCAAGCTCGGTTAGGATTTTACCTTGCCCATTATTGATCTGCCCTGACGTCTGCGACAGCGATTCCTCGATGAAGTTATCAATGTAGCGGAAAACTCTTCCTCTTGCACAAAAGGCCTTCAGACTGAACCGCAAGTGTTGCAGCGGACCGAGCCTCAGTCTTTTCACCACCTCTCGAGAGCAAATCTCATAGTCTCTGACGAATCTCTCAGCCTTGCCACATCCTGTCAAGGACGGGTCTAGCATTGATGCAGAATTTCCCATGAGTAAGTCAGCGGCAAAGTCCATGTTTAATCGAAAGAACAGGGACTGAAGATCAACGAGAACGGATGAGTCGTCCGGGATCAGGCGGAGCATGGCTTGAAAGTGTCGCTCCATGGCGCCAGTAATGGTTTCTTTGTCCAGCCTGGCAAACATGGGCTTCAGTACTGAGCGGGAATGGGCCCAGGACGATCCGTTGAGCGTGAAAATCCCCTCGCCGAGCAATGAGCTCACCGCCGAAACCCGCAGCCGCGGTAGAGCAAAATCGCTAAAGCCGCCAGCGAGGAGGTGCTTGATGTTATGGATGTCGCAAGTGTACATGACTTCCCAGGACCAGCGCTTCACCGTGTATGTTCTGCCGAGTGTTTGAAAGGCCTTTCGAGACGCCTCTAGGTATCTGTCTTCTGACTTTGCGAAAATGGAGTCGTACAGAAAGTCGAACCCCAAAAAGGGGTCTCTGACTGGAGCCCTGCTGGTCACCATTTGACATCCTTGCTGACGAGAAAAGGCATACCGGGATAGGTGACGGTATAGCTTGTGCAATAAGGTCGCAACTGCGAGGAACGATAGAGAAGACAGAACCTGACATCCCAGTCTCGTCGGTAGCATTTTGAGCTTCAAGTTTGTCGAATGGCCTTTTTTAAGGGGGGATGTGGAGGGGTTCGTCTCGGCTGCGGCAAGCCCGTATCTATCGGAGTGAATCTTGAGTTTTGTGGGCAAAGAAACCTATGAGCAAGCCTATTAAGGAAGGAAACAACGCCATTGACCTGGAATCCTCCACCGCTCTGGATGCGTGGAGCTGGGAATCCAAACAGCCCCTTTAATGGACGTCAGTTATCTGTATAGCATCACATCAAGGTTGAGACTCGAAACTCTGAATTTTGTCGAACATGGGCGCTTCGCTACCGGTCCACGTGGCGCTCCAAATTTCCCACACCCCCAAATAGAATCCCTGAACGGACAAGGCCTCACCGAGTCGGCGACGTGCAAGGTTTGGTCTTCATAAGCATGTGCCTCAAGAACCGGTCATCCACGATTCAGCTGCCGTCAACTCCGAATGGGGCGGCTGAGCGGGCGTTCCCGTCTCTATGGCAGCCGATTGATCTACAGGACCGGAGCTAGGCCTCGGAATCGAGGTCCTGTAAGGCTTCATGCAGTTGTCGACTATCGCGTTACTGCACCTAGTCCCGATGAGACCAGGCCGTCAAAGGGAGATATTGAGGTTGCATATAGCATTTCGATGTTGTGATATTTGTGCTTCTTTGTTTTACGCTAATACATCCTATAGATGTCCAAAGTGCTGGCTACAAGTCGATATGGACCAAGAGACCGCAGGAGCGAGATGATGCTTATCCGAAAAACTGATGACTCCAAGCTTTTTGAGCTGACCCGATGCATATCCATCGACGGGAGACGTCGCAGTACTACGAGGAGAGCAGCCGGTGGCAAGCACCGCTGACGACTAGCTGGCCTGCCAGTTTCTCTTTTGACGTGCTGCAAGATTAAGCCGGCATTGCATGGAAGCCACATTCAGTTCAGGGCACCCTTGACAGAGAGTCTGCTTGAGGCCGACTGGGGATACTCGGCTATGAATTACTCACTCGCTTGACGCGGGTAGCCAAGCCCCGTGAAGAGTATTGGCGGATATGGCCAAGGATGGAACTGGTCCCGGTCGACCATCAGACTGGGTTCGAATGGACGTCAGACTGGTGGTGGTGGTGGTGGTCACTTGCAGACGCCACCGGAGGCACACGGAGAAGCGACCGAAAAGCATCGGGGTGCGCCCAGTGGGCCCACAGCCTGCGAACGGGACCAGGCCAGTCGTTTGCAATTGATTTAGGTTTCAAGATCGACGTTCGACTCTGTCTGGCAGACCAGACTAGCTTGCGAGGCGCGAAATAGGTCTCATGCGAGTCCGTCGTCAAGAATGGACGGTGGAAGAAGCTTACTCCTAGATATCTTCGAACCGGACACGGAGACGGGAGGGCGCGAGAAACGGGTGGCGATTATCGTGACATTTGTCTGGCCTCTCGCACATAGAGACGAACGGAACAAACATTCATGGGACAGTACGTTATTCGCGTCCATCACAGTCTGTTCACGGCGTCTTCATTGCATCTCGTCCTGAACCAGCAAAGATGGCCACTCCTTCGTCCAACGACGCAATTAATCCAGCCTTGCACGGGCTCCACAGTGTCCCC
>KB853268.1:12130-22758 GCA_000372705.1 Cerataphis brasiliensis yeast-like symbiont
ACGACGGCTCGGCGATGCGGTGCAGGGGACGGCTCTTGTCGACGTCGAACCACGTTGTCGGCTCTTGGTGAGGGCCGGAAGCGTCTTCGCTGCCCTCCTGGAGAGGAGGCTGATCCCCGCTGTCGCCGCCGTCCGGGAAGAGATTTGGGACGTTGGGACGGCTGTGCAGCCAAGCGGGTCGAGATTCGACGTCGTCGCGACTGTGGAGGGCAAGCGTACCGCTGTGACCGTTGAGCTGGTGCATAGTGTCGAGTGTGAGCTTTTGCCAGTCCCTGAAAGGAATGTTGTCCACCGTCACATTCATGTGTTGCACATGTTCCTTGATGTCCGAAGGCCAGAACTCCTCGCCAGAATATAAATGCACATACGGGGCGTAGCGAAGCACATAGTCGGGCACGTTTTTGATGATCCTCCGCCTTTCGCGCTGTCGCCTCTTCTGAGCTCGCCGCGTCAGAGGTGCCGTCTCGACATCCCATCCGCTTTCGACATCGTCGAACCCCAGATGTCGTTTGCGAAGGTCGGACCAATCTTTCTCAGGAAGGTTCTGGGCCTCCGCAAGGACGGCGGGATCTTCACGTAGGTGATGCAGGCCGCAGAGACTTGCCCAGCGGCATAACTGGCGATCCCAGAAATAGGGGCTTGTGTCGACCCAGCGCTGATCACGCGCACGCTTCTCTGGACTGGCCCTGGTAGGGTCAAGGGCGCGGGGCAGCCACCAAGCGACGAGGCAGAGGGCAATGAGTAGGGTCAGTGCAACGGCGCAGCGCCGCAGCCAGTTGTTCATGGCCTCGTTCGGGACGAGGTTACAAGCGGCAGAGCCAAGGACCGGCAAGGACGACAAAAGTACGCTGCGGCGGAAGCGGCTTCCCTCGTATCGCTCTGGGCCCTTGGAGCCCCGGATCCGAGCTAGTACGAGCAGACGAGCAGATGAGCAGGCGAGCAGGCGAACGGGTGAAAATCAGAGACACTCCGGTCCGAGGAGCAGAAAGCTCAGTGTTCCAGACCGTCAAGCAACAAAGGAGACAGGGTGGCAACGAAACGAAATCACGACACGGCGGCTGGCGATATCATGTCGAAATACGCCCCGCCCCCCAAAAAAAAGAGGACGAGCGCCCAAAGTTGCAGGTGGAGGTGGCGGAGGCGGCGGAGGCAACGCAGACGGGGCGAAACAGAGTCGCCAGAATGAGTGATGGACAGAGGATGGTGGAGGTTTCACCGGAGGCTTTCGATGGAACCTGGGAATCCGAATACGGGTGGCACGAACTGGGCCAAGTCGGAGAGAGGAGGGCCGATAGTTTAATAGTCAGGTCAAGTAGATAATAGTATCTGACTAACCACATTACTTCGTACTCTAGCCAGCTTTTTTGCTCCTGGTCCCGGCGACGGCCCGCCTGGACAGCATTGGCTAAGAGGCGAGGAAAGGTGCAGGTCAATGCGACCTCGGGCCCCCTGAGCTGAGCCTCCCCCGCCAGGACAAAGACCGAGTCTCGCCCGGCGCACGGAGGGAGGCGGCTTTGGAGGTCGGTGCGTCAAAGACGCGTAAATAGCCCGGAGTGTTATGAAGCTGGTGACAGGTCTCCTTAAAAACTGGGCCCGGGCCGTTGTTGTGGCTGGCCGGGTGGTGGCTGACAAGCCAGAGTTGGTTGGCTGTGTCATGCAGTAAGCCCCAGATCTTGTGGCGCCGCCCATCCGCCCTGTGTGCGATTGCATGACCATGAGGCGGTCCGTGTTAGCCGCAGGCCTCGAGCATTCGAGCAGCGCCATCCAAGCCGCCTGGTCGTCAGTACTGACTAACTGAATTCTAGTTATAACCAGGCCCTGGTATGTAGCGGGACAGCCTGTCTCACTATGTAGCACCGGCTTTTTTTTTGGATGTGGCGTAGCCATACGGGATCAAAAAGGAAAAAAGCACTAAATTATTAGCAAACTAGGCCTCCAAGCCAACTATAACTACTAAGAGGTAGATTAAAATACTGAATCGCCCAAATTAACGTATGGTCCTCCACAGAACATCTCGAGATCGAAGAAGCCCCGCTGCCTCGGACAGATGAGCATGTCGGCTGCAACTCTAGAGAATGGTTCCAAGAAACGAGCATGCCCCAGTGGCGCTTTTCAAGCGGAGAAGAAGCGCGTGAGGCCGCACAGCCGACGTCCACACCCTTGCCCTCGGCCAACTGCCCTCGGTTGTCTCCACGAAGCCATCGTTGGGGAATTGCAAGCCAAGCACAATGTTCTCGTCGCCTCCATCATATCCTCGACATCGATCCGCAAGCGAGTCGACGCAGCAGTTGCACACCTAGATGCCTCGACAAACGAATCGTGTGTCGTACTTTTATACGCGAGGATAGCGCAGGTCTGCAAGATGATCACCGTCATGGAGTGCTGCAAGCGTCTTCTTGTCGCCAAGAGAAGCCCGTGGTATCAATATAACCAGATGTTTGATGTGCCTGCGTCATTCGATGATCGGTCGGACCCGATGGAGGAAACAGGGGCCGATAATAAGGAACAAGCTTACGAAAGCGATGCATTCGAGACCATGGAAAGCCGTTTGGAAAAGGCCATATTGCCTTCCAGCCCAGAAAAAGCCATCAAATCATTGAGAATATTTCTGTCCTCGAAGCCGATTCCAGAACTCAGCATGAAAAGTGGCGTTACATTTCAGTCGAGCGAGAATTCTTTACTTTAATTGATTGACAACGAGCTCTGGCCCGATGCTCGTGAGCAATCGTGATCCAAATCATCATTGGGGAGGGAAGCTTTGACGTTCACAACCAGGCACAGGGAAGGGTAAGGGGGGTATTCAGTCTCTAGGACAATGCCCCATTGTTTTGCCATTGACGCAACGTTAACATTCAAGATCGCGCGTGTCCACAGCATAAAAATGTCAACAATACCGTCCCCGACAAGAAAGGAAATCACGCTCGAGCCGTTCCTTTTCAATCCCGGTGAAGCGATAATGCTACTCTTACCCAAACCAGTTATAGCAAGCTGTACCAGATCGCTCAACGCTGGCGTCAACCTTGTTTCTGTTTCTTAGACTGGTCTGTGATTCGCAGAACAAAGTTGACAACCACAGCCAGTAAGAGTATGATGGCCAAAAAGATTGGCCCAAAGCGGTCGTCGAAGCCGGCCTGCCCCCTCATTCTTATCGATTTTGCTCGCCAATGGTATGTCGCCAGCGCGTATATCATAGTCAACATTGCGACACCTGTAAAGAGAAATGCAGAGATAAAAGCCACTCGGTCGCCAAAATTAAGCATGCCGACGGCTAGAGCGCCGAGAATGACGGTGAAATTAAGCCATGATAAGAAGGTTCGCTCGTTGGCGAAGAATACCTTGGGTTCGACGCGGGTTGGCAGGGCGATTCGCTTGCCTGTAAAAATCGTTAGTTCGAGACGAGATGTCACGGTTTGAAGTTTGTAGAGTCGCAAATTCGACATACCGGGTGCACTTTGGAGGAGTGGCTGAGAAGACATGGATGAGGCTTGCGCGTAGAGGTTAGCCAAGAACAAGCGCGAGTGAGGCAAAAGTCGCGCCGGCTGGTGAATGGAAAAGAACGAATTCTCGCACGGCACAACGTCGACGTGTCCAAACTACAAGATATGAGACTGTTTGGGGACAAAGCCAAGGAAAGGAACGACACATTGGCATCCACTGAAGGAGAAGCGGTCGGCGACATCGGCAGACGGCTTCGGCAACTCGCACGTGTTTGGCGTTGACGTAAAGTCACGTGTGGTGGCCCCGCGAGCAAGGAGCGGGTGGAGCTCAGCAACCAAAAAGGGAAGGGGAGGCTGTGAGGCGCGGAGGTTGTCCGCTCACCCGCACGAGAACTTCTTGGACGGCTCTTTCAACGTAAGTTGGGCCGCACAACATCACTCCTCCAAAGTCTCCGTGCTGGTGCTCAGACGGTTTCCCGTGACTTCCAAAGACCAAGCCTCACCTCTCCGTGTCACCACTGCATCGATCTCGCGTGTTGACAACTCCTGATCGGCCTATCCTTGCCACCAACAAGCGGCGAGCAACGCACAGGTCTCGACCATGGCCACTCCAGTAAGCTCAAGCTCGAGAAAGGAAACTAACGACGGGGAACGAGCTCATCGTGCCAGCAGCCTGTCCCGTTCAATAGACTCAAGCAAATCGCTTCTGATGTATGTGCCTCACCGCCCGTTATTTTCCTCACAAGACCGGCCATGGCAGGACCCTCTGACGCCGCTCACAGGTCTGCAACAGTGCCATCGGGAATGCCGATTTTTACGAACACTCGAAAACCGAGCAGTGGAATTCGGGCATTATTGTGCGTTTGTGTCGTCTTCGAAAATCCCATAAGCCGACGCCTCAGCTGACGTGGATACACACTCAGAGCTCGATGCTCAAAGCCGTCATCTCCGAGTCAACGCCACAGGGCTCGTCGGCACCGGCATACAAATTCGCCTGCAATAGCACGATTGTCCAACATCTAGTACCTACCTCGTCGCTCCACAAGTCTCGGGGCAGCAGTGAGACCAAATCAGAAAAACCACCACATATCTCGACAAGCACTGAGGCAACAGCGACAGACGGCAAACCGCATGTGGGCCGACGCGGCATGCATAGCGCCACTGGTGCGTATTGGGACGAGAAAAAGGACGGCATGTGGACATTCAAGTATGATGGCGGCGAAAGTAAGGGCATGGACGTCGTCATCATGCTCATCTGGGTTGCTCTGTAACTTGGGACACGAATCGGCGAGTTGATTTGAGCCAAGGGCTAGGCATCTGATCCTATGAGAGGAAGATTCGGTCTTTCAGATGACGGCGTTTAGGGAGGATACGGAATGCACGTTGTGAAATCCGTGAAGCAAGCACGAACTGAGTGATTTCGCTTATATCCGGACTCGTGGACTTGCTAGCTTCTGGCGTGTGAAGCATGCGCTTAACCCGTAATTCGTCGCTATGTTATGAGTGATTTTGGGGTTAGACGCCTCGCTCATCCTCGAAACATAATGGACCGTGACGATGATGGTCTGTGGATGGCACTGAGCTATATCGGGTCGCGGAGGATGCCGGCCTCGGTCACAGCCGCATTGTTGCAAACGGCAAATTAGGCGGACATGAAGATGATGAGACACGACGGGGATGAGGATGCACTGGCAAAGAACCCACGGTCGGTGTTTGTGTTGACCCTGTCCAAGCCTGTCACGTCTTGGAGTGGAGAATTGATCGTCTCCGACAAAGCACGTGAAAAGGCCAAGCTGGGGATGCCGAGGCCTCTCGAAATTAAAGCAGCATTGGCGGGTAGCTGCGCCGAAACAAGGATTACTCGACTGCATCCGTGCTGATCGGTTGAGGCATGCATCACCAGCGAGTCTCGCATTGGCAGCTGCTGCCGGCCATGACGAGCTGCTGGCGTTCCTAGCACAGATGGACCTACCGGCGGGCAATTTCATTGGCCGCCTGCTTGACGGAGCTGCTCATCTCGAGGACCGGGAAAAGGCCTTGATGCATTTCCGGGCTGCAACGCGGCCGTGGCTGGACCGGCCAACGAGCGGCACCAAGTCGCGCCGAGTTGACCCGTGGGCCCGCCCATTCAGATCGGGGTGGCGACCTGCTGTGACCCAAGTCGTGGAGTGCCAAGCCTTCAACTCGGGGCCTCAACTCTACAGCGCGCGGCTGGTAGAAGAGGCTCTTCGGGAAGCAGAGGAGATGTTATTAAAATAGTCATCAAGCGTGGCGGCCGGATAATTAGGTGGAATCACAGCAGATGGTTGGCCGCAACAGATGGATACAGGCCAATTGAGCAAGAGTGGTCCATCTCTCTAGCTAGCGAGCAAAGCCTGTATTTATCCTCTTCACCCGGACATGGACTGCTCTTTCCCTTCGGCGTTGCCGGCAGTACACCTTCTCACTTATCGTGGCGGCATCTCCAGTTCTTCCGTCGGACCTACTTGGCTCGGGCGCTCCGGACCCGCTCTTGCATACAGTCCAGCAATATTAATGTCGCAGCACACCCCCGCGGCTGCTGCGAAAGAAGGCATTATATTATCGTCATACTGCCTACCAAGCAGCTACGGTAAGCTGCCTTGAGCCGACGCGGCCAACATCGCTCGTGGCCCCACGTCTCGTCCGTCTCCGCCTCCGCCTTTGACACGTGTAAATCGTCGTCGGCCCTACCCCTACCCTTTCCGTTGCGCTCCTCGCTCGTCTTTCTTCACCACGCCTCTACTCTGGTGTCTCTCCTCGTCCGTCAGCGGCTCGACCGGCCTCGTGTTGCGCAGAGCAACTGCGACAGCTCTAGTCAATCCTGCCCCGGCTCTGGCTTCCACTCCCGCCACGATGCTCGACGCCGACACCGCCCTCGCCATCCCGCCATTCGCGCTCACGGCGCTCGACGACCTGCGCGCCTCCCACCAGACGCTGCGCGCGGCCTACCGCGCCAACCGCACCAGAGACCTGGCCTTTCGCCAGAAGCAGATCCGCCGCCTGTACTGGGGCCTCGTCGACTGCGCGCCACTCCTTGCCGAGGCTTTGAAACGAGACATGGGCAAGAGCAACTACGAGGCCTTCATCACTGAAATCGACTGGTGCCAGAACGAGTGCATCACCGTCGTCAATAAACTCGCTGCCTGGGCGCGCGACGAGGCCGTCGCCGACCTGCCGATGCTATGCAGCCTATTTCGCATGCGCGTCCACCACGAGCCGCGCGGCACTATCCTCATCATTGGCGCCTACAACTTTCCCTTCCAGCTCTCCATCACCCAGTTCATTGGCGCCATCGCCGCCGGCAACACCGTCGTCTTAAAGCCGTCGGAGCACGCGCCGCACGCCGCCATGGTCATCAAGAAGCTGATGGACGACTACCTGGATCCTGAGTGCTACCAATGCATCAATGGCACCGTGACCGAGACTCAGGCTCTGCTCGACCTCAAGTTCGACATGGTTGTCTTCACTGGCGGCAAGCGCACCGGCGCCCTCATCGCCGCTAAGGCCGCTCAGTCGCTCACCCCTGTTCTCCTCGAACTTGGCGGCCTGAACCCAGCCTTCGTCACCCGCCACGCCAACCTGACCATTGCCGCCCGCCGCCTGCTCTGGCAGAAATGCCTCAACGCCGGCCAGCTCTGCGTCTCCCACAACTATGTGCTCATCGATCGCGCCCTAGTCTCGCGCTTCGTCGACGAGCTCAAGCTCCAGTACCACAAGTTCATGCCACACGGCGCCCACGCGAGCCCAGACTTCTCCCGCATCGCCAATAATACCCACTTCCACCGCCTCAAAGCCATGCTTGATCGTTCCAAAGGCGAGATTGTCATGGGTGGCGCTTTCGACGAAGACAACCTCTTTATCGAGCCTACCGTCGTCCTCGTCAACGACATCGACGACGCCATGATGGTAGAGGAGTCTTTTGGACCCATCTGGTCCATAATGCCCTACGACAATCTGGACGAGGCCATTGACATCGCCAACCGCGTCGATCCAACCCCCTTGGCTCTCTACACCTTCGGCTCGGACGAGGAGAACAATAAAGGTACCCGGTCGCTCCGGCCCTCCCTCCTTTCCCTGGCGAACGCTAGCATGATCATCACTGACGAGCGGCAGTGCTCTCCAACGTCACTTCGGGCGGCGCCTCCATCAACGATGGCTTTATGCACACAATGTTCAACGCCACGCCTCTTGGCGGTATCGGTTCCTCCGGTGTCGGCAGCTACCACGGTTACTATTCTTTCCGCGCTTTCAGCCACCAACGCATCATGGCTCAAACCCCCAGCTGGCTCGAAACCCTTCTCCGCGCACGCTACATGCCCTACAAACCCAGTGAGTTGGTGCGCTTTCGCATGCTGATGATGCCCCACCCAAATTTCGACCGCGACGGCAACCCTGTCAAAGGCTTCTGGTACTGGCTCAGCCTCGTTGCGGCCCTTGGCGGCAAAGGCTGGCAGGCCGCCGCGCGCAGGTGGGGGCTTTTCGCCGTCCTGATTGCATTTCTGAGATTAAAGTGGAATTCTTTAGGGATATGAACAGACCCCAAGCCGCAATGTAGTCGTATCGAATGCCATGGCGCTCCTTTACACTGACTTCGTCTTGTAAATCTTCTTTCGTTCTGCTCTGTTCCCTTTCTATTTGGTACATTGTCGACTTGTCTCTTAGCCATGCCGCGCCAGGCCGGTTCAGGGTATGACGGGCTTCGGTGTCCCTTCATGCAGCATCACATTCTGCAATCGGCCAATCTTCGCACTGAAACCTGCCCCGTCAGTAAAACCTTCAACGGTTTCCACACATTTGAATGGACAATTCTGTATCGGTGGTGAGAAATATCAAGTGTCCCCGAGGTCCATAGAGCTGTATTTAGCGGGGTTGCTTGATAGGCCGGCGCTAGGTGATTGAGTTGGACACCGAAATCATCCATCTAAGAATTGGATATAATGGCCGCCAGATGGCGACCTTTTTCACACCCTAGATACAAGTCTTCGTCGGATGACTCGCGAGATATCTCGACGGCCTCAGCGTAGGCTTTTGTGACGGTATCTTCGTCAATCCGCAGGCCATGCTCGGCAAGAGCAAGGATGACGCTGCGAAAACGGGTCATCTCACGCATCGTGGTGGCATCAATGACGTCATTCTGACTAGAATACACGTTATTGCTGACAGACTCCTCCATGCGATTGATTCCAACAGCCGTGGCGGCATCGGCGACGACGTCAGGCTCAACATGCTTGCTGATCCAAAGATAGCCGTTGACGCCAAACAAGAGGTCAATGGCGCTAGCGCCGTTGGCGGCTTCGGCGGTCCAGAGCTGTCGCTTGGCCCGGGCCACGCCGGCGCCCGAGAGGGAGACAAAAAGGCCGTTGCGAAGTTTACCGTAGCGCAGGCTGCGGGTGTGGAGGCTAGCGGCGCCGTCCTGGTGCAGCTGCTGGACTTCGGCGACGAGGAGATCGCCTTCGGAAAAGAAAGAGCGAATCTGCAGTTCGTCCGTCTCGGTTCGCTTGCGAAGGATGCCACCGGGCAGATTGATGGCCGATATTTGTAGAATGGCAAGCTGGCTGGCCGCGACGTCGACACGCCATCGCCTTGCCTGGACCTCGGCGATGCGCCCGACCACGAGGTCGCCGATTTCGGGCACGTAGCGCGCGCGCAGTGGCTGCACTGAGAGCAGCTTGTTGGTGCGCGTCAGCGTCCCAGCCAGGGAAGAGACGATGACGGAGTGCGAGGATGAGTGATTTGGGATGTAGGTTCCGTGGCCACTGCCTTGATGGTCAGTAATAGTACGCATCGGCATACGGCGCAGATGTGCCAAAGTCGATGTGGTCATCCAAGCCGTACCGCATCCACTGTGAATTCGACGTAATGACGCTGCCGGGCGTCAAGATTTCATAGGCATCGTCGGCGCCGCTGCGGCCTGCGCGCCGGTGCTTCGGCTCGCGCATGGGCACGTTACCATCGAGGTCTGCACCGCCATCTTCCGAGTCTGAGTCCGAGTCTGAAATATCTCGAGCGCCTGCACCGGTGGTGGCAGAGGCGGTCCACTGCGATACCTGCCGCGCTTGGCGGATGGTGATGGGCATGTTGATGGCGAGAATATCAACAATAGTTGAAAGGCTGCATTATCCTCAGGGCTAACTAACTGGTTAAATGTTAGGGCTCTCGTTATCAGGCCACTCGTTCGCGCTATTTGGCCACCTCAAAAGTGGGCTCCTGTGGCTGAGGTCAAGGGGCTAAAGCTACTTGTAACTATGCGCTGAACCTGTAATAGGTTCACGTCCCGGATTACTGTTGTTCCGACGCACCTTGTGCGCGTTATCTTCATACTTGGCTGCACACTGGCAGCTCTTTCAAAATCGACCAACGCGCACCTTATCCAATACTTAGAAACACACAAGGGGAAAAAGAAATCAAACCACAAAGGAAATTCGTCATCCAGTCGTGAAAACGCCGCTCTTACATCTGCTTGGCCGTTCAACAATAGGTCTGAGGGCCCAGGTTGCTAACACGTTCAATTGAGAGTATCGCGAGCCTCTTTGCGCTGCACCCACCTTTCGAGCCGCACCGTCATCTCGTTGCTGTCAACAATTCGCTGAGGGCCGTATTAGGCGATGCCTTCGTCATGGCATCGGCCGGGTTATCCGCGCCGTTGACCCAGCGGATATCCGCTATATCCCGCATCTCGTATGCCTGCCTCAGGGCCATGATATCTATCTTGAGCCGCTTCTCTGTTGTAGTACCCAATTTCATTAGGCACTCAGAGGCTGTACGAATCCGTACACACAATGAGCGGAATACGCTGCAAGCCAAGGCGGCTCGCGACCTTATTGACCGTCTCCGTGATGACGAAAGCCAAGTCGAAACCAGAAGCTAGGCCGTATGTCTCCGACGCGAGCACGCCGAGATCAACAAGCACAAAGCGGAGTTCTCGATCCGGGTTGCGCAGCTGCCATTGAATTCGCTGATTCCAGGCCACAGAGTCCTTTTCGACAGGTTCCTGGGCTTGTGCCGCCAGGGTAGTCGAAAGTTGCTTCCGGCTGGCAAATCGAGGCGATGTAGGCTCCCCAGGTGCGTTATTCCACGTACCTTTGGCATGATTTACCACGAACCGTGAACGTAGTTTCTGGCCTACTTACAACGAGTCAATCGCTGATTAAAACGGCGGGATGCGTTCTT
>KB853268.1:41487-52244 GCA_000372705.1 Cerataphis brasiliensis yeast-like symbiont
CTGGAAAGCTCGTCGCGACGATGCTGGTAATGATGAACAGACTGCGTGTGGCACGACGTGCAGGAAAGGTCAGACGCGATCTGCTCGCGGCGCGTGTCTGCACCGCCACGGAGCCGTTGCATAGCTTGAATCGAACCTAATTGAGCCACACCACGAATTTAGGCCGGTTCTATCGACAAGCAACCACTTTTGACGAATCAAAACTAAGGGAACTGTATTTTGCCCACGTCGGACTAGCCGGGCAGGGGTTTTTTGCGCGAGGATCAAGTACTTCGTGCAGAACCTATTTTCTGAGCAATTGAATGTCCCTGCCGTCTCTCCACCTAAACCTCTGATCATTCAACGCCGCTGGGGCCTTTACGAGGGGTCTCGTCTCTTTGCAGCCTCAAGATCAGGATCAGGATTAGCTGGCCACTCCGGCGCCGTTAACCTTCCGACCTCTCAGCCAGTTTCTGAGGAAAACGGAAAACAGCCTGAGTGCCGGAGAAAGCCCGCTATGGCCGCAAGACATGTCGACGAAATCTAAACGCAATTGCGGCTCTGATGCCATCTCATTTGAAGCATTAAGCGCTCAAGCATAAATCCCTAGGCGCACTGCGCCGATTCGCGCCCGTCAGTCCAGGCCACAAAAGAAGCGGTTGCCGCCGCGTTTTAATTAAGACATACTCCGGCTTCCGCGGAGCCGCCGTCATGCATCTGGCTCGATTTAGTCGAGCGCACACTCCGTTCCACAGTGAATTGCCGTCATCTCGTCCGCACGCTAGGCCGACCGATATCTACTATCACGCGAGACAAAGAACTGTCACGCACGCCACGCATTCGGGGCAGTCACGCCCAGCCTAATTTCAGTCGGAAATCTTGATTGCGCACAGTCATTCCAGATAATGACTACCTCAATGCACCGCTGCTGAGCCCGACTTTTCCGCAGCCTCAGTGACCCGAGGGGTGTAGGCCTAGGTAGCCCAACACAGTTGCTTCGCATCATGCGCGCTTGACCTTGACCCTATTAATTTATTGTCGTTCTGTTCTGATCATTCTTCTCCTTGATTTCATTCCTCCATTAAATTTCTTGTCTCCATTGTGTTCACTCTCGAGTCCACTTTTATGTCTACCTAATGTACGTACACATTCAATGGCCTAAATATTCGCATATTTCTTGAAGACGCTTATCAAGCCAGCTGTTGAGTTATCGTGCCCCTCGCCATCGCCCGGCTCGTCGAGCTCCGTCAGAATCTTCTTGGCCAAAACTTTACCCAACTCCACGCCCCATTGATCGAAGCTATTGACGTCCCATACGGCACCTTCAACAAAGGTAAGATGCTCGTAGTAGACGATCAACGCGCCTAGTTCCGCAGGCCCAATAGTGCCGCCGACAAGAATCGAAGTAGTTGGGCGGTTGCCGAGAAAGCGCTTGTGAGGGGTGAGATCATCCGAGGTTCCCTCAGCTTTTACCTGGTCATCTGTTTTGCCAACCATGAGAGCTTCAGCTTGGGCGAAGTAGTTTGAGGCAAGCATTTTTTGGTGTTGATTGCCGGAAATAGGGTTGTGGGACTTTGCGGCAAGAATAAAGTCAGTCGGAATCAGCTTAGTACCCTGATGCACAAGCTGGAAAAAGGAGTGTTGAGCGTTTGTACAAGGCTCTCCAAATAGGATAGGGCCTGGACGGTCAGCAGCCGCCATCGTCGCTGCGGGAGAAAGACACGCTGGGGGTAAACGACAGGGCTGTCGTCACTCACCGGTCGTGTACTTCACCGACGACCCATCTGATGAGATAGACTTCCCATTCGACTCCATGGATAGTTGTTGCAGATAGGCGGGAAAGCGGTGGAGGTACTGGTCGAATCTGTGAAGTCTAGGTGAGCATTGGTAATGACAAGGTGAAGAGCGACATACGGCGCGACAAGGTGAGTCTGAGCCTGGAAAAAATCCGAATACCAGACACTAAGCAAGCCACCAATGATGGGAATGTTTTGCTTCAGAGGGGCCTCGCGGAAGTGCTTATCCATTGCATGAGCGCCGCTCAAAAACTTGTGGAAATTGTCAAAACCGATGTAAATTGCGACACTCAGGCCAATGGCGCTCCAAACGGAGTAGCGGCCGCCAACCCAGCTTTCGAAGCCGAACATGTTCCTACTATCTATGCCAAACTTGGTGACTTCAGCCTCGTTGGTGGACAAGGCGACAAAATGTTTGGCGATGTCCCCCTTGCCACCGGTCTTCTCAAGAAACCAAGACTTTGCTGTATTGGCATTGGTGCAAGTCTCGGCAGTTGTAAAGGTCTTGGAAGCGACGAGGAAGAGAGTGGTCTCTGGATTCGAGTGCTTGAGAGCCTCGGCCATGTGAGTGCCGTCGATGTTGGAAACGAAGTGGAGGGTCATGTCGTTTGCACCGTAGTATCTGAGGGCCTCGGTAACCATCACAGGCCCTCTGGCTGAGTATTAGTAACGTGTTCTGTTCCCATAGTCGGGATGACCCCATTTGCAAGACTTTTGCGAGATGCTGGTATCACTCACAAGTCTGAGCCACCGATGCCGATGTTGACGACGGTGTTTAATTTCTTGCCAGAGAAGCCCTTCCACTCGCCACTGCGAACCTGGTCTGAGAATTCCTTCATATGCTTGAGGACGTCGTTGACGCCTCCAGGGCAGTTCATGACGTCCTTGCCATCAACCTTCATCTCCCAGCCGCCAATATTGCGCAAGGCTGTGTGAAGAACGGCGCGTTTCTCGGTAAAGTTGATCTTCTCGCCGGCAAACATGGCATCGCGCTTGCGCTCAACACCAGCCTGCTGGGCAAGCTTAAGGAGCAGGTCGAGCGTCTCGCCGGTTAAGAAGTTCTTACTGAAGTCGAACACGATGTCGGCAGAAACGCCGGCTGACGCGAAAGTGCGGAAGAAGTTTTCAAACCGGTCCTTGTCAGAGGCGAAGGCCTCTTTGAGAACAAAGTTCTTGCCGATGTTTTCGCGATGTGTCTGCAGCTCTGCCCAGGCAGGTAGTGTGTTTGCGGGAGGCATTGCTGCGGCTAATTGAGAAAAGCGGGAAAATCTGAAGCAGTTCAGTAGGGTTAGTCCGTAGAACGAGAGTTCTGGAGCCATCAGCTGCCATACCTGAGCGTGAGTGAATAGTTACTGGAAGGATTGAGTGGGAGAAATAGGCGGGGGGAAGCAGTTCGGTTGAACGTCGATCCTTCCAAGCAAATAAAAGGAGAACGGGCGTCAAGGAAGGGCAAGCAGCTGTGGATCGGTTCAAATACTAACAGTCTGTGGCTCTCTCCACCAATTGAATTGGTTGGTGAGCCCAGATGGTGGAGCACCTTGGAAGCTGCTTCTGACGTCCGCTCGCGCTGCAGGTCGCGATACTTCGATCAGAAGGGATGTGGGAAGGGTTTAGCCGTCCAGAAATAGGCCAATTGACGTACAGGATACAGGATTTTGTGCAGTGGAAAGTGCGGGGAGGTGAGGCAGAGTGAAGGTTAGACAATCCCGGGGCTAGTTAAGCCATGGGGCGCCGATAGCTTTCTCCGTTACCCCGCCGTCTTGCCTTAATTATGACGCATGCAGCAATAGGGCGGCTGCTTCCTATATGCCCAACTCGGCAGTTCGGGCCGCGGGAAAACCGCTCCTGCTTGGGCCACGTATTGGGATAGATCATACCTCGGGCCTTGAGCGTTACCGGACGGCACTGGCAGACTTGGTCATGGTATCACATAGAAAAACACGCATTCATCCACAGGTTCGGGAAGCCCTCGATGCCATCCACGCATACACACCGTCAATGACGTTTATCGCATCCATGTTGCCTGTTAAATAGCACATGCGACAGCGGTAGGCGCCATGCACTGCCAGCTGAAACCGAATCCGCTTTCCGTCTCGCTCAGCCAGATACAATGCTGAGCCATTTGCAGCTACGTTGCTGAAGATTGCTTTCTTGACTGTAGAATCACCTACGAGATTTTCTCCTCCACCTCGACCTGGCTCAATTTAGAATCAAGGTCCATAACTGAAGGATTGTATGCGAGGAATAAATAACTGACCCTTGTAAGCTCGTGATGTTGCACTTGCATCTGCTCTCTTCATCACCGATTATCCTGGATGCTTCCGACAAAGGAAGGGTCCTTCACACTTCCACCAGCGTCGCCGAGCCCAGCTATCGGTCTGTTGTAGCTGAAGCCCTGAAACTGGTTTTGCATGGTCTGTGACAGCATTGGTCCTTCTACGTACGAGTCTTGTGGTGCCTCGGACGTAAATTCGGGATCGAAATTAGCCGTATCTAGCGCGTCAGCCTACCTAACTATTAGCCAGCTTTTCTTTTGTTGATCATAGGAGGAGATCGCAATTGTCTCTGAGCCGCCACTCACCACACTGGGCTTGAACGTTGGCTCATACTTGCGTTGCAAGAGTTTGCGCCAGTCAATTGCATGGAAGAAGGGATGCGCCTTGATCTCAGCTGAACCATTGGCTCCTAGTCGTTCCTCAGGATTTCGGTTGAGTAGCTTGGTCAGAAGGTCCTTAGCTGCCGGCGGCACGACATCAGAAAAATGCAGTGGTTCTGATAAAATTTTGCGGTACATCTCATTGGTATTTTCGTCGTAAAATGGTGGAAGACCAGTAAGCATTTCGTAGAGCAACACACCCAGAGTCCACCAATCTACTGTCTTGTTATAGCCTTTGCCCATCAGCAGTTCCGGCGCGAGGTATTCGGGCGTGCCACAAAAGGTGTTGGTACGATCCTCGTCCTTCATGTCGAGCTTGCAAAGGCCGAAGTCGCACAAGGCTATGTGACCCTGGTAGTCGAGAAGAATGTTTTCAGGTTTAAGGTCGCGGTAGATGACGCTGAAACCATGCAAGCACTCCAGGGCACACAATAGCTCCGCAGTGTAGAAGCGTGACCGGTTGACATCAAATCGATGTTCTTTCTGAAGATGGTGAAAAAGCTCGCCTCCGTTGACAAAAGCAAGAACAAAGTAAAGTTTCTCGGGCGACTGGAAGCTGAACTTGAGTGGTACAATAAATGGGTTGTTAATTTGTGCCAGTACGGACCGTTCGGCAAGAGTGTGAGCGACCTCGGATCGAGAGATAATATGTGCTTTGCGAATCGTCTTAAGCGCATAGATGCGGCTTGTGTCTTTTTTGCGAACTTGCATGACCTTGCCAAAGCTTCCTTTGCCAACAACCTTGAGCAGCTCGAAGTCCTCGATCTTGAGCTTGCCCGCACGCGTCTCAACGTATTCGACACCAACTTTGATCTTGCCACTACCATACTGCACATCAACCCACTCGACGCCGTTGTGTCCTTCGCTCTTTTGTCTCTGAGCATGTTCAGCAGCTGCCTTCTCACGGTCCTTCTTGCTAGCCTTGGAGTCTTCAATATAAGGCTGTCGCTCTTCAAATCGAGGGTTGATACGCACGACGCCGAGAAAGATGTCCTGGCTTCGTCCGGAACCAAGTGGAGCACTGGGATTTCTCATGTATAAATGAATAACAAGTTCGGTGACTCGAGAGACGTCAAATTTGTATTGGGTGCTTCCTCCTGCCCAAAGCGGATTCTCCGGACTACCTTCAACTGAGTTGACAAAGACCTGGACCTTGTCGAAGTCGAGAAGAGCATACGGCATGTACTTGCCCGAAATGCGGCCATGATTTGTCGGAATGCCGCCAAACCCGCCGGCAGAAGAATGAGGCCTGTTGGATCCGTTTACGAGAGATCCCGCAACTCGTTGCGAGGAAGAGGGTCGTATGGAGCCTGCCATCGTAGCCGCGTTGTTCGATGACAGTGAGCCTTGATGCTGCGAAACAAAGGCATTTCGGTGCTGCTCGGGTAAAGAGAAACCTTGGCCTTCGTGGAGCGTAACTACGAGAATGCCCGGCTTGGGTGGCGTCACAACGGGAGCTTGACTCATGGCTTCCGAGGCGGCTATTTCAATTCGAGTGTCAGAAAGTAGGAAGTTACAGGATCCTGAAAGTACGATTAAGATCTTACCGATTGCGCTTTCGGTTGTTGGCGTGGAGGCGGCTCCATGATCGGTCTTTTCGTCCTTGTCTGTTATGGTTGAGGTCGAGGGGGATCGAGAAAAAGCACTGAGAGGCCCTAAATGAGTCTCTTTGAGTCCTGACAGGTAATTCTGTCAGCCGCTGTCTGGTAAATGATTCACAACTTCCAATTATTCTACAACCGAATAGAGTCGTCATCGGCTCCGGCAAGTAAATGACGAGTAGGGAAGGGTAGGCCATACTCTTGGTAAGTTTCCACGACATGTTGACAGTGTTTCCTGAAGCTAAGACGACAAGACGCTGTCAGCTTTTAGGTGGTGGGTAGGGAGTTCGGCAATACAGCGACACGACCCTGGGGGGCAGCAGCAGCGAGGAAGCGACGGCTAGGAAATGTAGTATACGCGGCGCGGCTGGTGAGAAGGGACGGCGTGTTCGTAGAGATAAAAGCAGTCGGTTACTGTAGAGCGCGAGCGTAGAGGACCAAGAAAGCTCGGCAAATCAAAAGTTGCGTGCCAGGGAATGGCAGCGGTGAAGGAATAGATTGATGAGCCGACTGGCGCTGATAATGTGACCCCGTAGATGACTGAAGCCAGCAGCCGGGAGAAACCGAGCGGTCTCAACCCCAAAAAGGGCGAAAGTTCGCCCACCTGAATGCAGTGCTGATATAGCTCAGCCTCAGGGATAGAAAATGAAAAGAAATGCGGTACTGTAAGCAGGTTTTGGAGTATAGAGAAAGGGGCGAGTTGCAGAGGGAGAGATGCGACGGAGGAGAAAGATGCGATGGAGGAGAAAGAGGCGGCAGGGAGGAGAGGCAGGATGAGGTATGTAGGTAGGTAGGAGGAAGGCAGGTACTCCGTGGAGGTAGCAGAGGCGGCCGTGGGGCTGCTGTTATAGAAGGAGACTAGACGAAGGGACGGGCGAGAAGCGGGCGCGACAGGAGGGGATAACTCGAAAGAGGAGGGAGGAAAAGTTGATGGCAAAATAAGGGGGCAATGCAGGTCTTGGGAGACGAAGGCACATAGAGGAATGATGAGTACGAGGAGAAATGAATTGCGGCGGCAAGAAGGCCAAGCATTCGTACAGCGAAGCGAAGTGTGGCAGAGAAAGGGTACTTGACGTCTGCGACGAGTCGACTTCGATGGTGCTAAAGTAGCTGGTACGAAGCTTATCCACAATCAAGGCGCGCGGCTTCATTAAGGAGTATAAACAGCATCGATCGGTTGCACGGCTTGCTTAAACGTTGCAGCTGCCAAATAAAGACAGGCGGCTGAAAATAAAACGTTAGATATTGTTCATGTTTTTGATACGATTATGCTATCGGCTCCATTTGATTTGATTAATTGTTCATCGTCGGGCGGCACCTGCATTGGCATATGCGCCATTCCGAAGGGACAAACGACGCGATTGGTACTTCGTACGCTCCCGAAAAAAATTTCAGTCTTATGTGGCTGTTAGTTTCGGTAATAGTGCCAGCACGTAGGGCAGCATATTACACTAACACATCACAATTCCGTCAAGTCAACTGGCCTTCTACCTTAACACCTCCATCTCAACTCCTATCCTTCACACAAAGAGTATTACAGACTGCGCAACCTCCTGCGACAGAAATTCTGAAAAGGTTCCCCGTCGCCGGTTACATGGTTCTCGGACCGAACACCTATAGCCTCAGCCAGCTACGCCTGGCTGGCCCGACCGCCCCAAGGGGTTGTTACTATGAAGCAAGAAAAATGGCGATTGACCTTATTAGGATTCGTCCAAGGGGCCCTTCTTTGCTTTTCGTCTCTTTCTCTGGCGACATGCGGGCTCTGTCTGTAATTGCCAGGTCACCTTAGGATGGCGCTCCGCGTTGTGCGCTGGCACGATGTAAACTATACAAAGGTTGCTAACTAGCCACGTCTCACAGTTCGGTCGGCTACCTCCCAAGCCAGCAGTTCTCGAGAGGGCCGTCAATCCAGGCTGACCCGATCCGCAGCACCGTCGTGGGCGCGCGTGATGTTCAGAGGCTTCCGCCGCTCCTTCTTGGCCTTGTTCACGACCGGAATCCTCTTCCCTTCTATCCAAAACCCGGCCCAGCACCCTTCTCTCCGTGGTGCTACAATTCTGGTGCGCTCAACACCCGCAAGCCGTCAAATAAGAATTGTAAAAGGTAGGAAAAATTCCCATGTAACAAATACCTCGTAGGGCCGAATTTTACGGACAACGCCTACCGGAGCAGTGGGACCGATAGGGTGCTGCATGGACGGCGATCAGGGTTGGCGGAAAGCCGTTCTCTCGTAACCGCTTGCCCGAGACGAGCATGTTGGTTCGGCGGGAGTTCTCACCAAGGAGGTCTCATAAGTCGGACTCCGTCCTGAAGCACTGGAGGCCCGTTGACCAGGAAAGGGTTCGCTGACCGGGAAATTCGAGGTACATGGAAGAAGTGGATTTCATATAGAAAAGAAACAGCATAGGAAGTAGCTCGGCATATCAGCTTCCCCTCAAGTTTAGTGTCTGAAATGATGAGTATTTCCAGACTTTGCTCCGCAAAATCGTCCATTGCCCTAAAGAGACAGCCCAGTTCTTCAAGTAATGTGAGTGGCTAAAATTTGCGCTAGGAAACATGGTTGATATGGCAAAGATTGGTGTTTTGTGGGATGAGCTGCGGTACCGGAATTTTTTGGGTTGTGCCGGATTTGAGCCCCCTGAGAGTCAAAAGCACGTTCTTTCCATCTCTACTACTGGGTGATGGCAGCCCTATGTAACTACTGTACTGATTATTCAGTGACTGCTTGACTGTTGGCCAGACTCGAAGCCTTTTGAATGATTGTACGTCTTGCACCACAGCTCCAAGGACAAAAGTGCAAGACGTGCCGCAGTATATTTTCATCTCTGGCTTGTTGATTCTAGTCTATAGCAGAGTACGACCTGGTTGCTCCACGCTAGCCTCACTTTACGTTATTGATCTGTTCGTCTGACTGCTAACCCTAATTACCCTGAAAAGTCTTCAGCCTTTGACGGCTACTGGTTTTCGTTAGTATCATAATGCCACGCAAAATACTGCACTACCTAACACGCCACAACTCCTTGAAGCCAACTTTCCCCCGACCTCAACACCACCATCACTCCATTCTCTGTAACTTAGTCGCCATCTAAATTTTTTTTAAAAAAATACACTGGCTGCTGCACCAATTTTCTTTTAATTGCAAGTCCCTGTCGTCTCCCTCGATGAAGTTCACGTCGTTCAACGACGACGACATCATAAGCTCACCTGGGCAATGTTGGAGCGACAAGGTCAACTACATCGTGTTTTCAGCGTTATGCACAACGTAACTGGGGTTTTGTATGAACCGAATCGAACCGCATATGTGTATTGATCTCTCTGGAAAGGAACAAGAAACTGAACTCCAGGACTAAGGGAAGATGTAGTCAAATGAGTGTTCATGTCCGTCGCCGGTTAGACCCATGTACCCTGCTGTCTGCTGGCATCAATGCTTCGGCATTGGGCCTCTGTGACGTATGGCGCCACGTCCTAATATTGTGTGGCGTTTGTATGTAACTCGCCCTCCGGCAAGCGTTAGTAATCAGACAGGCAAAAATCTGTGCCGACGATCCCTATCCCTCAACAAATACAATTTCGCGATCTCAAAAACCTCTCGGCGAAAACCTCTGAACAACGTCGTGCCACATTCCCGACATGAAGCGGCAGCGGACTCAGTCGCCCGATCAGCGTTGCATATGCCCACGAAGGGAGCTCCCTGCTTGGTACTATCGTTTAGTTGCCCTTACCATTAGAGAGGATCGAGATGTGTATCCGGAAGACTTCGATGAAGATCTTTCAGATCTCAACGAAGCACATGAAACCAGTGATCGAAGCAGCGATGCGACAGATGATTGTGAATGTGATGGCGAGGACTCGGAATGCGAGTGTCAGCTAAATTTTGAGGCATCAGATGCCTTGTCTGAGAAGTCATAAAGGATCCGATGCGGGTTATTACTACGATCTGAGATACGGGCGCGAAGAGAGGAAGAAACGACTACGGGACTTTAAAGAACTCGGTCGAAAAGAGAAACAAAATCAGCGTGAGCTCGAAAGCAATCGGGAGAGAGAGGTGCAAGCAGCGTATGAGCTTCTGGGACAAGCCGAGTTGAGAGGTCCTAGCCTTCGCCTTGAACCTATTGCTGCGAAATCGTTTTACTTATATTCTGCCGACCACGTAGAGTATTGCTATAATCCCGAATACTATCCTACAAAATACGTCGAGTTTTACATCCTGCCCGAAGAAAATCCCCGTTTTGAAGATAAAAAGCCAGGTGATTACCATACCGAACTTCGAGGGCAATTATATATCAATGTCGACAGAGGTTGCGATTTTGCCCCATTCAAACCTCCAATACAAGCCAGCCAAGTCTCGTATCCCTTGAAGAGCGTGGATGGGAAGCATGAACTCTTCCAGTTCATAAGTAATGATTATTTGATAATGACGGTCAGTCGAAAGCTAGTATGCCCGGAAAATGCTCAGACCGCATCAGCACCGGAGATGATCAAGTTCTCAGGTATCCGCTCTGACCTGGAAAGAAGACGCCGGCAAGAGGAAGAACAGTGATGTACAACTACTGTTACTAGTCGGCCTCGCTGATACATTTATCTGGGATTTTCTCCTACGATATCACGTCGCAATTTTATTCTTACTGGGTAATTGTTGTGGTAGAGTCATGCAGGATCAGTGCAACAGCAGCAAGAAGTCGCCGCCATACCCGAAAAACGTCTGTCTTTTAGGCCAGTTCTAAC
>KB853268.1:57616-84026 GCA_000372705.1 Cerataphis brasiliensis yeast-like symbiont
GTGTCTGCTAGGAAGCCAAAGGATCGAAAAAGGCGAGCGTATGAAGAGCTGGATCAAAAGCGGGATCACACGGGGAATGCCAGTCGATTTAATTGACGAAGAGATTGAGGAATACGATGACCATTGGTTAGAAACGTAAGATGGTCATGTCAAGTGAGAGTAACAGGCATAATTGTTAACTGGCCTCAAAGGTAGTTGGTTAATATTTATAATCCGCATGTGGGGTAGTGGGGCCGGAAGCCGGCACCATAGTGGTGAGGCTTGAGGGTCCCGCGACTACCCCTAAGTGTCTAACTACAGGCTGGAGCTTGGGTGTATAGATCGAATCCCCTCTCCTTCCGATGCCATGCTCCTACGTGCCTATATATAGGGTCTGTGGCATCTTTGTCTGCTGTGCCCGAAATGACCGGATCCACCGAGCTCGGGAAAGACACGTGTCTGGCCTCCGCGACTGGGATCTTCAGTGGTTCCAGGGTCAGGAGGTCACGTGCGATTTAACCTCGGCTTGCCCTCGACGTTCTGTCTGCGGCCTCAGCCCGGTTCCCCCTTTGTCGTCTGCCATACTACATATCCATCGCATATCATGGGAGCCGACCTGCCGTAATGGCTTCCCGAAAGTATGCACCGTACTGCGCTGCTGAACTATCTCTGGTTCACCTCAAGAATTGTCTTGTAAATCTTCCTCCGCCGCTTGTCTCACTGCTCGTCGATGTCAATACTGTAAGCTACCGTGCCCTTTTTGTTTGCGCCTCGGGATTCCGGCTGACTCAACCTATAGTCCGTGCAGAACGTTGTTGTCGAGCTTAGCTACCGCTCTTCCGGGTCCAATGGACCGCCTACCGCCTCACCGCTGTCCGTCTTTGTGGGCTGGACGGGCATGCCGAGCAAGAGGAGGCCAGCATTGGCTGTCAGTCGCGATACCTCACTGGGCTTCAGGAGCTCTATACGGGAGCAGGATATTCATTCTCTTGAGATAGACGCTACGCTGGCCCGCGTCTTGGATCTGTCCGATGGCCACAAGGTGACGGTCACCGTCCACGTCGATCCGCCTCTGGCTCAGACGGTTAATATAGAACCCCTGACCCCAGAAGACTGGGAGTTGATTGAGCTTCACGCAAATTTTCTCGAGCTTAACCTTCAGTCGCAGGTTCGAGCGCTTCCGAATCCCGGTTATAAGCGCACCGGCGACTCGCCCGTCGCCCCCCATCCTTTGACCCTTCACTTGTCCCCAACCTCAGCCGCTAACATCAGAGTGGTCTCACTTGAGCCTGAGCCACCTGCGCAAGCCGCGTTTGCAAAGCTTTCGCCGAACGCTGAAGTCATCGTCGCCCCCAAATCGAGGGCCAAGAGCTCTCAGGCTAGCAGCGACCACCGCAGTGTGGCGAGCACATCTAAGTCAAAACGCAGTAGTGCCAGTACCATTCGCCGGCGTCGTGTCAAAGAAGAACTTCGTCCTGTACTGTTTTTTCGCGCCCTCGATAGGACGGCCTGCAATGCCTGGTTTGAGGATGAGTCCGTTTACAGAGACCTCTGTGTGTGGGTTGATCGGGATCTTCTCCTGACGGACGCATTCAGAGGCATTGATCATGTCGTGGTCGATCTCATTCGGCCCGCCGGTCTGCGCAAACCCCAGCCGGAAACTGGCTCGACACCTGTTGCCATTGAAGCGTCGTCGAGGATCGTGGCTTACCTCAAACCATGGGACGAGCCACCCAACGGCCAGACAGCGGCTCTCTCATCCCCGCTCTGCACGGCGCTTGGATGTCCCGGCATCGTCGGTGGTATCGTAAAAATCCAGGCCGCCGCGCAGCAGCTGTCACTGAGCCAGGTGGCTCAGATCAAGGTCTTCCCCTTTGACATCGAAGTAAACACCAGCGCGGCAATACGGCTCGGTGGTGAGACTAAGGTTGAAAAAGAAGAGTCTTGCAAAAAATTCAGGCACTTGTATTCTGGACCTGAAGGCGAGGCCGGCTTGCTTCAAGGACCTATCACGGATGGCATGGTCGTCGGACTCTGCGAAGGGCTCGAAGCACCTCAAGGCTGGAAGGGAGGTGTGATCAAGTTTGACCGGAGATTGGACGTGTCATCACCCGAGAAAATTCAGGATGCTACCTCGTGGATTACAAGCTTGGATTCAACGGTATCCATCGACATGCAACCGCCGCAACCCCGACCATCCTGGACGACCAGTTCCGACGAATTTGAGCTGCGGCTGACCGACAACTGTTCATTGGTTGGTATTGATTCCTTGCTCAAAAGTCTACATTCACATCTATCTCTTTTGTCGTCGGTGCTGCTCACTGGCACCATGGGATCGGGCAAGTCGTGCGTGGCTGTGCACGTGGCCAAGAGGCTGCGCGAACAAGCACTGTTTTGCACTCTTCACTTGTCATGCCGGAAGCTTGCCTCCGAGAAAGTGAGTATATCCACTGTCAAAGAAACGCTGAATCGCATCTTCTTGTCCGCTAGCTGGGGAGCCAGGCTCGGCGGGCAGGCTCTCGTGGTGCTCGACGACCTTGACAGGCTTTGCCCTGTAGAAACGGAACTGCAGGTGGGAAACGACAATGGGCGTAGCCGCCAGATCAGCGAGATCATTCGTTCGGTGGCCAGACAGTTCTGCGCGAGAGAGACCGGCGTCGTTCTCCTGGCCACAGCACAAGGGAGAAACTCGGTCAACAACGTCATTGTGAGCGGCCACGTTGTGCGAGAAATCGTCGAACTGAAGGCTCCTGACAAGGTGTCGAGACGCATGGTTCTGGAATCGCAAGTCAAGCAAGGCGCTGCGTTGGTGCAGAGGAGTACAAGTCCCCTCAGCAGCCAAGACAGCCGACCGCCCACAGCGGATGGCAGCGCAGCCGCGGATGACGGTGCCGATTGGATGCACGGCTCGGAGCCGCTGTCAAACCGGAACGAATCACTTGGCTTCGCCCTCGAAGCCGACCTCGACTTTCTGGACATTGCGGGCTTAACCGATGGCTACATGCCGGGAGATCTCCAAATTCTAGTGTCGCGAGCCAGGAACGAGGCTATAGTGCGCTCGATCAGGGGTTCGCCATCTCATGCCGGGTGCGGCGCCATCAACCTTGGTCGGGCAGATTTCGACATGGCCCTCAAGGGCTTCACGCCCGCAACACTGCGTAACGTCCCCTTGCAGAGCTCGACGACGACATTCGAGTCCATTGGAGGCTTGCATCAGACGCGAAAAATGCTCCTGGAGACGCTGGAATACCCAACCAAGTATGCTCCAATCTTTGCCCAATGTCCGCTTCGCCTGCGATCCGGACTGCTTCTCTACGGCTACCCCGGTTGCGGCAAGACGCTCCTCGCCAGCGCCGTGGCTGGTCAATGCGGACTCAACTTCATCAGCGTCAAGGGGCCAGAGATTCTGAATAAATATATCGGCGCCTCCGAAAAGAGCGTCCGCGACCTATTCGATAGTGCCCAAGCGGCGAAGCCATGCGTCCTCTTCTTTGACGAGTTCGACTCAATTGCCCCCAAACGAGGCCATGATTCTACAGGGGTCACCGACCGAGTCGTCAACCAACTTTTGACTCAGATGGACGGGGCCGAGGGCCTCTCGGGCGTCTATGTCCTGGCAGCGACATCGCGCCCCGACCTCATCGATCCAGCGCTGCTGCGACCCGGTCGTTTGGACAAGTCGCTATTTTGCGATATACCGTCAATGGAGGACCGCCTTGACATTCTCAGGTCGTTATTTCGCAAAGTACGTCTGTCGACCGAATTGACGGAGTCCGGTCATCTGTGGGAAGCCGTTGCGAGTCGAACGGAAGGCTGCACTGGAGCTGATCTACAGGCCCTCGTGTCCAACGCCCAGCTTGAGGCTATCCATGATGAGCTAGACGCTCCACAATCAAAGTACCGACGAGGGACTGGACGATGGGACATTGACACTCGGCATTCCACGACGAGCTATATCAAGTTCCGCTACGGCAGCGATCTAGCCGCCGAAGATGGTGCCATTTCACAGAGTACGTCTGCCGCCCTAGCCGAGAATGCAGCCATCACGTCCAAGCTTCAGCCGGCTTGGCTGGCTCGTAAAAGGGCCAGACAGACCCTCAGAGGCCCTGGCGTTGCAGCCTTGGACAAAGGTCAAGCAGACCAGCACAGCGAAGTGGTAATCGGCTGGCCCCATCTCGAAAAGGCCCTCGAAAATACGAGGGCCAGCATCAGCGTGACCGAGAGGACCCGACTGCAGAGGATATACCATGAATTTGTGGAGGGACGGAGCGGGCAAATGAAGGACGGACAGGGTTGCATGGAAATTGGAGGGAGAAGCAGCTTGATGTAGCCGCCCCCGTCTGGGTCGAGATGCTGGTTGGTTGAGGCCATCGTCGATTTCAAGGACTTTGAGAGCTGTATAAACTGTGAGTAGCCACGTAGGCAGAAATCTGATGATGGTGCTAAGCTAGGCAAAGCTAGGCAGAGCCAAAGTTAAGCCGGTCCAGGGCAGTCTTTGCATAAGCTACCTTCCGTCACAAGCTCTTCGTGTCTTCCTCCGGCGTGGCTGGCTGCTCCTCTAAGGCCAGTTCCTGAACTAGTGATAATATTCTTGCGTGAATATCGCTGTGAGCGACCACAAGACCGCGGTTGCGCGTTAGATACCTACCGGCCAAAAAGTCGACCGGTTTGCCGTCAAAGTCGGTTACGGTGCCACCGAGCTCAGTATAGATGAGCTGTGATCCCGCGTGATCCCAGAGACATGACTGGCTCTTGGAAGGGACGCGAATAAGAACATGTCCGCCGCCGAGGACGAGAGCCGCATATCTGATATGTGAGGACCATATGTCGGTGCCGGGGAACGAGGCGCTAAGACGAGCAGCGAGTTGCTGCACGACGCTGCGTCTGGACGGTGGATTGAGAGCGCAATCGACGATGTGGACGTCGGCGAGGCTTGAAGGTGCTTCTAGGAGCGAAAGCGGATGGCGGGAGAGAGGGCTGTCCGGCGAAGGTAGCGGCATGATGCTCACGCCCCGATCCTTGACGGCCGAGAGCATGACGCCGAGCCCGTCACTGTCGACGCTCGCCTCGCAGACTCTGCCGTCACGGAGCTTCAGATTTGGACATGCTAACACGCCAATGACCTGTTGGCCGTCTTGCACGAGAGCCAGCGAGACGGCATACTGCTCGCCGCGGAGGAAGGCGGCCGTCCCGTCGACCGGATCCATGACCCAGAAACGACCGCTGCCTCCGTCTTCCTTGCGGGCACCACAGTTGCTACCACCCAGATCAATCAGCTTCAGCATTTCCTCCATCGACGGACAGTCGCCACCGCCAGGACGAACGCAGGCGGACGAGAACAGATCGTAGACACGCTCCTTGAGAGCCTTGTTCTGCCTAAGCAGCTCCGCTCCCTCCTCGCCCATAAATTCATCCCCAGGGAACGCGTCACGGAGAATACTGATGATTAGGGCCTGAGAGGCAAAATCCGCCGCCGTGACGGGACTGGAGTCGCCCTTGGCTATCTCCTTGACCGTCGAGAGGACACGCTTGGTGAGCTTTGCGGCTTTGCGCACGGCTGCCTCCGCAACCTGGCGCTCCTCGTCCCATTCATCCACGACCGGCATGACCCATTAGCTTGTAACACCCTTCTTAAGCTAGGACGATTGTTCTCGAATTGATAAAGGGGACGACGATGACTCTCACGGTGGTGAACAGGTCGATTTGACAAAAAAATTTCATGGCTAGGGCCTCGGATCACGTGATCTATGACAACGTGCTTAGTATTTGGCTTCCACACGACTTCATTCACGATGTGAAGGGGGGGATGGTGTAGTGATATAGCACTTGGTACTAGAACCGGCGGGTTCGAATCCCGCTCCCCCCACCATTCTGGGAGGGTTATAATCCTGAGAACGTGTACCCGGCGGCACGTCGTAAATGGGTGCAAGAGAGGTTTCTGAGGTTTACCCGAGAGGGCTTTCCCTCAGTTCATGCTTGTCATGGCAAATGCGCCTCTACCCATCTAAACTGAAGACTGGCGTGTCTCACGGGAGGAAGTCGGGCACTAGGTGGGCGTCGCTGCAGATTGGGGTTCTTGTATTCTAGTTGCCTCTATACGTGTCATGCTCCTCGGGAGTGCAGGGCTAGAGCCTGATACGTTAAAAGATCACCAACAACTCACGATATGAAGGGACATATGCAGTCTGGCAGGAAGTCTTTAAAGGTAACATTAGCTTGTCTCTAACAGCTCCTTATCTGTATGGCCTCATGCCGGTCGCATTCGATCGACCCCTCCCTTTTGGATCGGCCATCGCTCATGACACCACAGTGTTGTATTGCCCGCCTTACTCGTTATCGCTCGCCTCGCTTGTATATCGCAACCAGTACGAGCCATATTTGCAAGCCCACTTGACCACGTCACAAGCCCCGGTTGTCGTCGTCAGACTATTGGCTTTCGATAACTGTGAGGCTCATGAAACGTCGCTGCCTCTCTTACTTCCTAATCTCCTTACGCCTCGTTGCGAGCATTAAGACACAGATCTCAGTCTTCTCATGTCTAAATGCGATCGCAAGAGTCGGGAAAAAAGAAAATTAAAAAAAAACGTCAAATAAGACGGTGAACTGTAGTAAGAGAATTGTATTGTCTTTCACCATGGCTTAGCACCGCGCCTGCCCTGGGAGGCCATCGTTGTGCGTCGCTGAGTTGACTGTAACCAAGTCCTTCACGCCGCTCGTGTCTCTTCATGCAAATCGGGGTATGTTGCTCTCGAAAGTCCACGCTGTAAATAGCATCTCCCTTCCGTATACCTCAACTCCGGCTGATGCAGGGAACACATCGAAAAAATAGTGCACTGAACGAAGAGCAAATGCTCTCGGGTCAGGGCTCAGCGGCGTGTGCCGGCTCCGTTAGCTTTAGTGGTGCTGGAGCTGATATCCTTGTTCCGAGCATGCAGCGTGTGATACATGTTACTCAGGCGTTGCCCCGTGACGCTCTTGCTGGTGTCATCGACCGGCCAAAGCGCTGCCAGGAAGTCCCTGAAATCACATTTAGTGTCTCCCTACATCCGACCAAGTTGAAGAAAACAGACTGACCAGAAATTTTTTTTTATCTCCTCATTACTCTTAGAATGGGAAAATGTTTCGTCGAGAAACCGTCCAATAGCGACGAGCTCTTCGCCGAATATGTTTGCTCGCTCCTTGCTTGATTTGACGTTTTCTTTGGTCGTTGATAAGATCTTCTCAAAATTGGCCCGCACGGGCTTGAGCAAAAACCAGATCATGGCATCGTTGTTCTTAACACGTTGGTCCTTGTCGTCGCCGATGCGGCGAAGCTCGTCGAGCCGCTTCAGTGCGCTTTCTCGCCGCTCGTCTTGCGGCCTAATTTCGTGATGATCTTTGTCTCGATATCCCGCGCGATCTTCTCGGCGATAATCATCGCGACGACGATCCTCACGTCGGAACTCATCACGCCGATAGTCCTCACGTCGATCCTCGCGCCGATATTCCTCGCGCCGATATTCCTCGCGCCGATATTCCTCGCGCCGGTGGTCCTCACGCCAATGATCCTCACGATAGCGGTATCTCTCACGGTGACGATCGTCTTCGTCCCGTAGCCGCCGTCTATCTAGCGCATCACGGTCATCCCCGAGAGTGCTAGATCGGCGTCCTTCATCTACACGGCGGTGTTTGGGGCTGCGGCCATCCTCATGAGATGCATGCTTGCGCTTAAACTCTGGCCTGGACGGCCCGCGGTCTTCAGCATGGCTCCGAGGTCGATGATCACTGTGTGATTGATCTCTCTCCCGCTCGCGATTTTTCTTTGTGCCATGAGGTGCTGGTGATGCTGTGCCACTTCCGCGATGGCCATTCACCAGGTGCTGATGTTTCTTGTTGCTTCGATGATAATTGTCCATCGGCTTGTGAACAACTCGGTCATCAGGATGTTTCGACTCCAGTACCGAAAGAAGATACTCGGAGCGGCGGACGAGATGCACAGCTCCGGGAGCTTTAAGTTTATCATTAGCCTTGGACCGCTCTTCCTTCTTACCCACTCTATGTTCTTCTAAGAAAAGTTTGTCGTGCATCTGTAGTTCGGGATCGTCACGGATCTGGACCCAAGCGCCGAAACCATGCTTATCGATGCCGACGAGGAGCATAGCGTCCTCTCTGCCCCCCCAAGAGCAACTGTAGTTGGTACTCTTCGTCGCGTCAGGCAATCGGAAGGATTTCCAGTCCAATTGGCTTCGAATGGCCTGTCGTAGCAGCTGGAGTTGTTTCGGTCGTTCAATCGCCGTTTCCGCGTTAACCTTCTTTAGTTCACCGAAGTCAATCAAGATGGCTTTTCTATCCTTTTTCGTAAGGGACTTTCCAGTTTTCTTTTCTTCTTCGGCAAGTTTGCTGTTGTTCTCATCCACGGCCCGCTCGGCAGCCTTGATGAAGTCATCAAGCACAGACTTGACAAACTCTGGATCTCTCTCGGCAAGCTTGGCTTCCTGTATGATGTCCTCGCTGCGGTGGTCCATTGATCCAAACCTGAAATAGGCCTTGATAAGATTTCGCTGCTCCTTGTCATTCAAAGGGCGTTTCGGGTCCGCCATTAGGGCTCGCTGCTCCTCCTCTTCTTGTTGCTGCTCTCTTTGTCGTTTCTTTAGGCGATCTGCACGGTCGTTTTCTTTACTGCGGCCTTTCATTGTAGCTCGGCGGGGTGCATTTTCGGCGGCTAGTTGAGCAACATATTCTTCGTGTTGTCGACTCGCTTCTTCCACTTTAATTTCCGCCAATTTATCTGCCGGGATAATCTGGTCCCAGTCAAGGTTAATGTCATCCACCTTAACATCAGTTATCTGCATGAAACTATCCCAGTCAATGCCCCCACTGCTGAGGTTAATCTTGTCGTCCACCTTGGTCTTCGTCACTTCGGCGTTCTCGAGAATGGAGTCAATATCGAGCTGCTCAAGCCGCTCCTGGTTGCCACTTTGTTCAAACATCTTCGAGGAACGCATCTTGAGAACCAGCTGAATATCTTCAGACGAAGTGGGACCATCAGTTTTGAGGCCTTTTTTGTTGAGCTTCTCTTTGAAAGCTGCTTTACCATCATCGGTGACGCCAGCTTGTATTGTCAAGTACTCAAGTAGCAATTTATTTCGGGCTCGCTCCAAAACCTCTTCTTCCACGGTTTCTTTAGAGACCAGCCGGTATATGTTGACTGGTTTCTTTTGACCGATTCGGTGCGCTCTAGCCATGGCCTGCAGATCTGCTTGAGGGTTCCAGTCAGAGTCAAAAATGACGACGGTGTCTGCAGTCATAAGGTTGATTCCAAGACCACCCGCCCGAGTGGAAAGGAGGAAGCAGAAGTCATCGCTGTCCTCAGCATTAAAATGATTGATCGCCATACGACGAGGACCTGCAGCGATCGTTCCATCCAAGCGTTGAAATTTGTATCCTCTGAGCGACAGGTAGTCACCGAGAATGTCAAGCATCTTGACCATTTGGCTAAATATCAAGACTCGATGACCGTCCTTCTTGAGCTTCGATAGGAGCTGATCCAGCAGCATCATCTTTCCACTGCTAGCAATCAGGCCCTTTATTTGGTCTTCGCGACGTGCACTTCCCGCCAATACACGTTCTTCCGCGCCAGGAAACATGTATGGATGATTGCTGATCTTTTTGAGTTCCATCATAATATTGAGTAAAGAATTCTTATGCCCGCCAGTAGCATCACATAGAGCAGCGTAATTTCTCGTTAGTATATTTTTGTAGTAGTCAAGCTGGACGTCGGATAATTCCACACGGATTATTTTTTCCGTCTTAGTTGGTAGATCAGATTCTACCGTTTCCTTCGTCCTCCGTAAGATGTAAGGAGCGATTGCAGTATGAAGTTTTTGCAATTTCTCCTGAGCATCGATGGCCGAGAGAGAGTCAAGATCTTCGTCGATGTTAACTTTTCCAGGATTGAGGAAGTCGAGAAGCGCCGAAAGCTCGGCCAAATTGTTTTGGATTGGCGTGCCTGTGATTAGAACTTTGCATGGCACGCCAAAGCCCAGCAAGCGTGAATAGAGCTGGGACTCGCGGTTCTTGAGTCGGTGAGCCTCGTCGACAGCAAGTGCCTGCCATTTGATGGATTGAAGGAACTGCCAATCCTGTAAAATAAATTCGTACGAGGTAACTAGGACGTTGAATTTCGGCTTCTTGGAGTTGCCTCCGATGATGAGTTCGTTATCGCGTATAATATTTCGCGCATCCTCGGGTCCAAGGTAAACAACGTAGTTAAGATCTGGTGACCACGTGTTGAAGGTATCGCACCAAGCAGGAATGACGCTCAGTGGCGCAACGACAAGAGATGGGCCCTCTTGGTGACGGTCGTTACGAAGCCAGCTTAGGAAAGACACCGTCTGGACAGTTTTTCCAAGTCCCATCTCATCGGCCAGAATCACGTTGTTGCCTCGAGTCCAATTAAGGCATAAGAAATTGAGGCCCTTGAGCTGAAACTGGCGCAGCTCACCACCCTGGATATATTCGGGTTGCTTATCAAGTTTGGTCATTCGTGAACGGGTCTCCAAGTTGGACTCGCGGCGGTCGGATTGCCAAGACCTTAATGCCCGATCCAAGAACTGATCGATTTTATCCTGAAAATTCTCGCTTATCTCCGAAGCAAGCTCCCACGTGCACTCTTCGTAAGTCAGGCCTTTCCACTTGACGAAATACTCTGTCTCCTCATCGCCGTCACGGACTGCGACAACCCGCTCGGCCTTAGTGAAATCCTCATAGGCCTCGTCTACTCGCTCGCGGTCCAGAAAGAATTGCTCCTTGTGTTCTGGAGGAACGTCGTCACCAAAGCGGAGATCAAGCTCATGTTCAACAACTTTTCGGAAGTAGTTTTCGACCTTGCGAAACCCTCGGACGTTTCGCAGAGTTTCAATCGTTTCCCAGGTATCATGCAGATGAGACTTTCCCTGCCACTTGATGAAGTATTTAAAATCGTGACGGCCTGAGTCAAACTGCAGGTCTAAGCCGTCCTTGATGCGGTGGCGAACAACCTTTTCGACATAAGGAGAGTCGTCCACATAGTCGGCTACGTAATACGCGCCTTGTTCCAATTCTTCCTCATCCTCAACTCCGCTTTCTTCATAAGCGCCCTGTTGTACTTGCTGCGCGGCGCGGCGGTTGGACCAGCGCTTCTCCGTAAACGCAAGATTAGGCTGCATTTCGCGCTGCAGTCTGGCCTTCTTCTGCTGAGTCCTCGCTCGAGCTCCACCGTAGACATCGGAGTCAGAATCGGATTCGTTCGTAGATGGGTTCAAAGCTGGCGTGCCTCTCTTTGAAACTATACATGCCTTATTAGCCAGAGAAGTGGGGATACTTGAACAAGGAGGATCCATGACTTACCAGACTGTGACTGATTGACACGTCGACGCTTGACTTGTCGACGAGTGGTTGGCTCGACGTCGGAGTCGGAATCTTCCGATTCAACCTGACCTTGCTTTAGATTCACGTTTTGGATTGAATATTTAGATGAATGTAAGACATACCACCTTACGCGGCTCCCGGGCTCTGGTCTGCAAGTTGCGTTAACAGCTATTCCATATATTACTGATATCAGTGAACAGCTTAAAACAACGTACACTTCTTCGAAGACCGTAAAGCTCTGGGTTTGCTTTGATATATTCCTCCTCAGCAACAGGAGATCTGCGCTTCGGGGGCCGCGGCAGGTCAGCAGAGCTTCCTCGACCAAGCTCGATGCCATCATCATGTTGTGAAGGGACGCTGTCCTGTATCTCAAATTCGGCATCTTCAGACGCGTCGCCATGACTCGAACCGTTGTCGCTTCCTGAAATATCATGATCTTGACACAAGTTTGCTGAGGCCCCGCCGAGATGGTCTCCATGAGCTGGCGGTGAAGACTCTAAGCGAAAGTTTTGTTCACCGGGCAGATGGCTTGCACTTGGAACGCCTTCACTGGAGTTCGCAGAAATCGAGTGATCTTCGGGCGACAGGTGTCCATTGATGGAACCCCCCTCGATAGGGGTGAACATGACGACGGATTTCAAGAGATAGGCTGGCTGAAGGTGCGATGTTAGCAAAAGGTGCTCGAGGAGCAACTGCCGCGATGACTCTGTTGCAAAATCTGAGTGTTTGCGACGCTGAAAACAACGGGAAAGACTAGAAATAATAGTGAATCAGGGTACAATGCAACGTATCGCATAAGCATGGGAGCTTGCGATGACGACGCTGAAGAGGCGGTAGAATATGTTGAAGACCAATGCAGGGCCGGGGCGACTGAAGAGGTAGTGAAAGGCCGTCAAGACCATCGAAACCCATTGAATCCTTCGAGACGAGGAGCCGAAAGAACTGAATGAGGTTGACTTATGACCACAGAACAGTGCATCGGGCCTCAGCTGAGGGTTGAAGCGGTTCGAGGCGGGAGAAAAAAGGCTGAAGGCGAAGGCAACAAACAGGTGAGAGGGGCTGGAACTTACAAGTCATTCGTAGATGACTCCAGTAGACGAAAGCATGTGAATGGCGCTCGAACAAAGTTGTGGGAAATCGATGCTGATGCAGTGACGCGAGCGGATGCTGAAGGTTGATTGTAGTGGAGGGACAGGGCGGGAATGGTTATTAAAAAGGACTGGTGGAGGAAAGGCAGCGGTAAAGACTTGGGAAGCTGAGGTCGGTTGGTGCCGGAGGCTTGAATTAGGAGGCAGGTAGTACATGCAGGTATTGAGCTACTGACATTTTTGGGCACACCCCAGGGAGTAGCGCATTTTGAAGTACTCTCTATCAGCTGTTCCAGTTAATACCCAATATGAAGGGCTTCTCTGATACAAAAGAACTTATACGAGGGATTGCGAAATGGATCACGAGACAGGGCGAGAAAACAAAATACATAAAACAACCTGGTTTTAAACTGACTAAGCGAGTGAAGCTACCACACACAGGACAAGCTCACGTGATATTATTACAGCCATCAATTGGTGAATGTGAGATTTTGCTTCGTGCATGCCTATTGTTCGCCCTATTTGCTGAAAACATGTGCAGTGTGCCAATAGGTGAAGCAAATGGTGAAGCGAATCCAGGTCGGCTACGTAGCCTACCTGCGATTGTATATAGTCTGAGAAAGGAGGCAAGCTATTCGTTCACTCAATCATTCAGCACTGGAAGACCCAGCGATGTTGGTGATACTTAATAGATATATGCCTTACTGATTGCGATTTGCACGATTCGAACATGCTGACGCGAGTATTTTTCATCGACTTGCTTGCGACGTCGTCTGTTCTCTTCATGATCGACCTGGCGACCTCTCCCGCCACTTGCAGAACTCAGAGCTGCCACAAGCGGTCTCCTTGGACCTGACCAGCAAGGTCAAGCAATGCATATCAATCAGTACTTCGTACATGCACGCAGGCCAGTGCGTGCAGCACAGTATCAGGATGTAGGCAAGTTAGCCTAGAAGTAGGCAGCGAGGCATCTCACCAATAGCGCAATCCGTATCCCCCTGGTAGCCCGGCGCTTCTGGCTTGCGGCACAGACTACTTGTCCGTCTCATCCTGCCCTAACGGCAGCGGCCGATCCCCCGCCGCACTGCCTTGCCCCGCTAAGCCGACGATTCACAGACGAGGAAAATTGATGACCTCACATACTGCGGCTCAATGCCACCGTCATCTTTTCCTCTTCTGCCTCGACTTCCAAATCATCGTGCGCTTTCGTGATCCCTCTTCCTCGTCCGTACCGCTTATCGCCCTATTCCCCCTCGCCTCAAGCGACTTCGCGCTCGTCTGTCTGCCCGTTCTGACGTCTAATTATATTGCACCCAGTCTTGCGTCCAAACTGGTATCTTCGTCCATCGATCGCGGTTTTCCATTATGACGGACAAGTTGACCCGGTGCGTTTGAAAGTGATTTTGGACCTTCGAGCGCAATTTTACACACTAAATCTAACTCATCTACAGTATCGCCATTGTCAACAGTGACAAAGTCAGCTCCTTGCCTCTATGGTCTATCGTGCCGCGACTTTTCCCCTCAGCTGACTTTGCGCGCGCAGTGTCGCCCTCGCAAGTGCCGTCAGGAGTGCAAGAAGTCGTGTCCGGTCGTTCGCAGTGGCAAGCTCTGCATTGAAGTGACTCCCGAGTCTCGCATCTCCTTCATCTCCGAGTCACTTTGTATCGGTTGCGGCATTTGCGTCAAAAAGTGTCCCTTTGATGCAATAACCATCATCAACCTGCCGACTAATCTCGAGAACCAAGTGACCCACCGATATGGACCAAATAGCTTCAAGCTTCATCGTCTTCCTATGCCCCGTCCAGGCCAGGTTCTCGGTCTGGTTGGCACCAACGGTATAGGCAAAAGTACTGCCTTGAAGGTGCTCAGTGGCAAACTCAAGCCCAATCTGGGTCGCCATGACAATCCTCCGGACTGGGAAGATGTCATCAAGCATTTTCGCGGCTCTGAGCTTCAAAGTCAGTTCATAGACGCGTTCAATGATACTTGTCCCTCCCGTTGTGCTGATGTTGCTTAGATTACTTTACCAAGCTCCTCGAGGACGACCTCAAGGCCGTGGTCAAACCGCAGTATGTCGATCAAATTCCCAAAGCTGTGCGTGGCCCCGAGAAGAGTGTTCGGGCCCTTATCGAGAGTCGGGCGTCGCTCGGAAACCAGAAGGAGGTCGCCGAGATTTTGGAGCTGGGCCACATCATGGATCGAGACATTACCCTGCTCTCTGGAGGTGAACTGCAACGCTTCGCTATCGGCACTGTCTGCGTTCAAAAGGCCGACGTCTACATGTTTGACGAGCCCTCTTCTTACCTTGACGTCAAGCAGAGGCTGAGCGCTGCCCAAATCATTCGGTCTCTGCTGCGTGACGATGACTATGTCATAGTCGTCGAGCACGATTTGTCCGTCCTGGACTACCTGTCAGACTACATCTGTGTTCTCTACGGCCAGCCTGCTGTTTATGGTGTCGTTACTCTACCTCACTCTGTACGAGAAGGCATCAATATCTTCCTGGATGGTCACATTCCAACCGAAAATTTGCGTTTCCGCGACGAATCTCTCACTTTCCGCATCGCCGAGGGCACCGATGACTTCGCGATTGACAAATCCCGTGCTTTCAAGTACCCGGATATGGTGAAGAAGCTTGGTAGCTTCAGTTTGCGCATTGATGGTGGTGAGTTCACTGACTCGGAAATCATAGTTATGATGGGTGAAAACGGAACTGGCAAGACGACTTTCTGCCGCCTCTTGGCTGGCGTCCTAAAGCCTGACAGCAAAGCTGGCGTCCCTGAGATGAGAATCAGCATGAAACCTCAGACCATCACGCCCAAGTTCGAGGGTACTGTCCGCCAGCTTTTCTTCAAGAAAATAAAGCAGGCCTTCCTGAACCCTCAGTTCCAGACCGATGTCGTCAAACCTCTAAAGCTAGACGACTTCATAGATCAGGAGGTCAAGAACCTTTCTGGCGGCGAATTGCAGCGCGTTGCTATTGTTCTGTCTCTCGGCATGCCTGCTGACATTTACCTGATTGATGAGCCATCGGCTTATCTCGATTCCGAGCAGCGCATCGTTGCCTCGCGAGTCATCAAACGCTTCATCATGCACTCCAAGAAGACGGCTTTCGTAGTCGAGCACGATTTTATTATGGCTACCTACCTTGCCGATAGGGTCATTGTGTTCGACGGTAAGCCCGGTATCGACGCTCACGCCAACCGGCCTGAGTCTCTCCTGACCGGATGCAACACCTTTTTGAAGAACCTGGACGTCACTTTCCGTCGTGACCCCACGAATTACCGCCCTCGCATCAACAAACTGGATTCTCAGCTCGACCAGGAGCAAAAGCTGAGTGGAAACTTTGTAAGTCTTTCCGGTCTTACGTGTGCGTGCTATGGCTGCCAGCGACTAATAGACTCGTAGTTCTTCTTGGAGGATACCATCGACAAGAGCTCTTGAAAGCGGCAATTATGAGCAACGTGATGATACACATGGTCCGCGTCATACATGCTCGATTACTGAAAAGCAAGCCCCGCAGAACAAGCGTGGTCATTGGCGACGTCCCGACCTAGACCCACAGAAGGGCGGCGTCGGCGAGGACGACGAGCCGAACGAGCGACGTGGTGATGGCGACTCTTTCCTTGCCTCCCCGGTTCCGTGAAAGGAGGATGGCTTTGCACGACAGGCAAATTTTGGTGTTGCTGTTGACTCGTGCTGGCATTGTTCCCCCCGAAACAGGCACGCCACTGCCACACAAGATGATCAACGTGCGCGAGGCAGTGCCACACAGGCCGTGTCGAGATTCCGGTGATGTAGCGGGTGGAGAGATCAGGCGGGATAGCTGCCGTTGACTTTCGATCCACGTGGAAGCTTTCAATTTCGAGCAAGATCACCTACTGGTTTATTTCATGTAGTTGGTACTGAGCTCGAAATGAAGAAACAAGAAGCATTCATCACTCATTATCTTCGATAACCTGTCTCACTTTCAAGTGAGATTCTTCCAGATGAAGCCGGAGCAGATATAATGTGCACAATCCGATTTCGAGCCAAAATTGACGATTTCATTTCATCACTCACCCACAGGCCATTAAGACGCCTGTTTATCCCTTCATTTCATTCTCTGAAACCAGTATTTTTGAGATACCGGCCGCAATCTCTAGAACCGTCAGGGCCATTACTCTTTTTTCTATTATCGGTGCTACACGGACAGGCCACCAACTATTTCGCAAGTATTAACTATGCCTCGACTTACTTTTGATAGCACAGCTTTTTCCTCAAGCACGTGCCCCTCGCCAGCACAGTAAACCATCATTAATGATGCATAGCACAAGCCAGATGGCATTTCATTCTGCGTTACTCCAACTCCCTCCACATCGACAATACTGCTCCAATTATATCGACCGAAGACATAATGTGGCCATTACTCCTCAATCTCTCCCTCTTCGCTCCCACTTCGAACAGCTCTTGCTTCCTTGACAGCCGAAGGAGGGGACTTGTTCCGCGGACGCCCCTCGCGACGTGGAGTACGCTCTCGTGACGGCTCTCGCTTGATTCTCTAGGCCAGGAGTCAGTTCTACGGACGGGGGAGATTTTTAAGGGCTCGAGGAGGCATGCCTTGGGATCTCGAGCATCTTTGCGAGTCAGAAGCTCGTCATCATCAGGGCGTCGGCGTCGTGAGGCCGAAGGCGGCCGTTCATCTCCATAGTTCAGTTCATCAACTGATCGAGTGTCGATGGGGCGGCGGAGTGGTCGCTCGCGTTCATCTTCTCTCTCTCGACGCTCCCGGGTGTAGGAGCCCTCCTCGCTTCGACGTGGGCGGGCAAACCGATCATACTCACGGTCTCGGTCGCGTCTTGATGGTGGGCTAAGCCTCCCACGATCACCCGGAGCCAGCACATTCTCCGCCAGTACGGACTTTCGATGGTTTCGCTCTCTCTCAGCAACAGCTCGCCGCCGATCAGCTTCGTAAGAATCATGCTCGGGGCTGCGGCTGCGTCGCGCAGGGCGTCCTTCCCGGTGAGGCCTCTCGCCACGTGATCTATCATGATTGCGACGAGGTATGTCTCTGTCACTCGAAACCAAGCTACTCCGTCGATTACCCCTGTCAGGCTCCTCATTTGCTCTTTCTCGAAGACGACGCATATGCCTATCGTAAATATGTCGAGCGGCATCGTCTGATCCCATGGCCTGATACTCTGAGGATTGTGAGATCCGTGATCGAACTGCTTCATAAGTATCACCGACGACAATAGGGGGATCGAGGCGTTTAATATACGAACGAAGATTGTCAGATGCATGGCGATGTTGGCGGCCCACGTGTCGCTCGTCCTCGCGTTTAGCAACTCGTTTCTCACGCAACTGAGTGGCGTTAGAACATGAACTATTCTGCGTATCAATGGAGGGCAAAGGGGTTTACTCGTTCAAATATGAGTTGTAGAGTGGCTTGGTCGAGCTGATGCGTGCGACGGTCGTCTCGCATGAGCGACATAAACTCGTCCAAGGTAGTTGTGGCCGTAAGCTCAAATCGTTTGTCCTTGAATAAGTTGCGTTAGAAAAGAATTACTCGAGAGGAAGAGAGTATGGAGGTGGCCTGTCTCACTTCAAGGACGTCTATCACATCATTTCGAGGACCACGTAACGCTCGTTCCTCGTCCTCGACCATGTCCCAGAGCAGCGACATGGGTGAGGAACCATTTTGGCCCAGCATATTGTGATAACGATCGTCATTTCGGATGAGCTTACAGATGTCGGCCCACTTGGAATTAGCCTTGATTTGACCGGCACGACGAAGCTCAAACAACAAATCTTTGAAAGCGTCTCGATTTTTACGCTCGCGGCGGTATTCCATTTTCTTGTTACGCTGGCGGCGTTCATTCAGAGTACGTTCAAGAGACCGAATATGATCCTGAAATTTGATGAGAATGTCAGACTTGGTGAGGAAATAGTACTTGGCATCGTTCTGCGTGGCATTCGCAATGATTTGACGACCGTCGTGCCATCGTGTATATGCGGTGATGTCAAGCTTGGGAAGCAAGTCTTTGAGGCCGTCAAGAGCAGCCTTGCGCTGGGTTATTTGCTGTTCCCGATGCTGCTTCTTGAGCCCAGTGACGTAATGGCGGAACAGTTGGCGGCGCTCGTCCTCGTTGTCGGTGGAACGGAAATGTGTTTCATCCTCGAGCATAGGGCGCGCGGTCTTCCAGCGCGTGATATGCGTGATTTCGGGGTTGCGTTTAAACATGGTCTCGAAGTCAGATCTTAGCTTGGCAAATCGTTCTTGCGCTCGCTCTTGCTCCTGCACTATCATATCTTCACAGTACTTGGAAAAAGCCTCCTTGCGAGAGCGAGGGCTCTTGATTGCACGGAATTGAGGGTCCTTTGCCACAGTTCTGACGACCTGCTCCCAGGACCAGTCAGGCTGAACTCCAAAGCGACGGAGCGCCTTGACAAAGGCGGCCACAGCCTCCTCCTTGGTTGCATACTCGGGGGCACTGTCAGTAGCGGGCACGAAAGTCCGCGAGGGGTGGCGGGAATCAGAAATAACGTCACGTTGATCTCGACCACCACGCCCCTGGTCGCGATAGGATGGACGGGGGCCTTGGCTATGGGCCATGGGTCCAGTCGGAGGAGCTCGAGGTTCGGAGATACCGATGGCATTTTTGAAGGCTTCCGGCATCTCCCAGGAGCTCTGCTTCGTCTCGGTATTATACCAATATTTTCTGCCGCCCTCGGCAGTATACTCTTTCCAAGGCTGGTTTGCGAGAGCACGCTGGAATCAACGTCAGCAGAAGCAGAAGCAAGTGATGAGTAGGGGGTCGGATGAGCGGAACTCACCTCGGCAGGACCCATCATCTCCTCCGGCTTGGTCCATTGCGTCACCTTGGTGGACGCATTGTAGTAGTACGCTCTGCCATCAGGTGTATGGTGTTCCTGCCAGGGCGAAGTCGGCGGACCAGGAAAGTCATTCATGATGAAGCCGTCGAGTGCAGAAGACGATGCAGGAAGCCAGACTAGACGAACGAAAGTTTGCTGAGTATAGGAAGGGGGAGGAAAGGTTTAAATTAAGCGAGATGCAGGAAGCAAAGGACGGGCCAAGTCGTCAGAGGAAGATGTGCTTTGGCAGAGGGACTTCAAGGGCTAATGGAGAGGAGAGGAATGACAAGGAAAATGGGAAAGCATGGCTCATGAATGAACAGGGGTATGAGAATTCTTCCCAGGGCTAGGACCTGTCACGTCTGCTATTCGTCTGAGATCCTTATCGCCGCCTGCGTCGATTGCCCGGGTATCCACAAGGAAGCACAAACCATCCACCACTAAGAGCCTCCTTGTAAGCTCGTGGCTTCGTCCCTACGTATTACCAGCGTACAGGTGAAAGCTTGGTCATAGACAAGCACGGAATTCCTTAAGCGCGGCTGGGCCAGGTTGCAGAAATCAGGCAATACGTACGGCTGACAAAGCGAGTGCGGATCAATCATGGACCGTTTCCCCTCGGAAAATAAATCTTGCCTGCTTTTAGAAGTCTGATATGTTGTTAAACCAAAACTTCTATTCCTCATCTCTCTGACTGTACTACTTTGAAAGTGCATTATGGTTCTTCTACAGAGTAACTTTCACATAAGCCAATCAAATGACACGGGAACTCGAGGGGCTTATTGCGCAGCTGCTGAAACTTATATCATGCGCTGGCGAGCACGGTGAGTCTGTCCAAAATAAAGAGTTAGACTTCTTGATTCATTTGTTTCGGGATTTATGATGTCGAAGCTGGTGAGCTAGCTTTCAATGCTCTAGAAAGGCTTGTTCTTTACCACAATACTAAAACTTTCTGCACAGGCTGTTCTGTTACTGAGCTCCTTGATGCGATTCGTGGCTCGACATCCCCATCTGGCTCCCCGTTCGAAAACAGCGAACGCATACAGCCAGATCGTGCAACAGGGGAAGTATGGCGTTGGCTTGTGGAAAGGCACGACGTTTCAGTCGGCCAAAGCAGAGAATACAATAACATTCAATTGTGCGAACTTTTGACTTTGCTGCAAGTCAACTCTCGTACAGGAGCCAAAGACGGAGAAACGCCCCAAACTTGTACAATGGAAGGCTCTGCAAGCAACCAAGATGGTTCGATAAGAGTCTTTACCTCGAAGGCAACTATGTGGGAGGCTATTACAGGCCATGCCATCGATCACAAACGTGTTCCACCTTGCGAGTGGCTTCTACTACTTGGAATAGCCTCCAGCAAGTCCAGCGGTATTCTGCAAGGCGACCTTAGCCGCTTAGTCCAGCAAGATAAACGCTCTGTACCTAAGCGCACTGACTCTTTACTCAAAAAGGGGTATATCAGCAAGAGAACTACACTTGTTAGAGGTACTAGGACAAGTAAGATGTGGTTGAGGTCCTTCACACCTCCTCTTGCCAAGGAGAAAGACACTTGTGACATTCCCAAGGCTGATATGACCATGCCGCGTCAATTCTTGATCCAGAATCTTGACCCCGTCCCCTGGCGAATTCGTTGGACCGGTCAAGATGTCGACTACACTGCTCTCGCTTCCACCATCATGGCTATTATCAAGGAGTGGGGAGTCATGCGTGTGAAAGACTTGAAAACAAAGCTGGGTGTATTTGGAATGCGCTGGCAGATGAAAGTCGTTTCTAAGACGTGCAGATTTCTAAACGTACGAGGCGTGATCCAGTTTGTGGCCGCGAAACTTGACAATCGGGTGTATAGGGACTGCATCAAATTTCATCGGGATATGAGATCTGAGGATTGGACGCTCTATCTAGCCACAGGAAAGCGCTCGGGAAAGTCGATTAGGGGCGGTGACGACGACGACGCAGGCAATGAGGCTGATCAGCTCAGCACGCAGAGAGCCAATAATGTTTGCCTGAGCATGTGTCCGCCTTGGACACCAGATGAACCGCTCCCACAGACGATAGCAAAGACGGTGCAGTTGCTTGGGGAGAGTGGTCTTTTAAATCCCGACATTTACATGCTCACACTTGGGGCTACCTTTAACCGCTTCATATCAGCGATGACCGGGTCTCTATCGACATCTTCTGTACAACCTCCACACTTGAAGCATTTGCAAATGCGCAATGAGCATGTTCGATCGGGTAAGGTGGCCTCGTATGCATTTTTCATGCCTCGTGCTCCCCTTCCGCCACGGAATCTTATAGAGGACTTCGTTGGCGAGCCTGCCGACAGAGAAACAGACCTATCTCCAGACGATCAATTTGGATTTACACCAATCACATCGCTGTCTACCCTTTCGAATGTAGTTCCAAGCGGCTTGCAACTGTCTTCGAGAAGTGAAGAAAAGCATGTAGAACCGACATCGAGGGTGTCGGAGCAATGTGGCGAAACGATTCGGACCATAGAAACTTCGAGAACTACAGAGGTCTTGGAAATGCCCGAATTGGGGACCACGAGGGTGGCGACGACCATCCGCGAAAGAAGATCGAATTCTCAGTGCCAGGAAAACTCTTCGGGTCTTGAAAACTCATTATCTCACAATGCGTCAAGCAAGCAGCCTGAACAAGATTGCACTAACGCTTTCCTACATGACGTTGACCGCGGGCGTATGTGTGGGCCCGACAGACTGCCTCTAGCAGGACTGGATGTCAGGACTTCAAATTCCCGATCACGGACATGTGACAAATGTGGCCGAACATGGAAGAACGATGGCGGCCTAAAATATCACCTCGAAAAGTCTCAAACCTCATGTAACCCGTCGTACAGCGAATCTTTTCACCGAGCCAGCCGAAACAGGCGACAGGCAACCTTTTTGAGGCCCACGCTACCGAGCTTGTTGGATGAAAGAGCACGGATAATTTCGTCAGACCGCCTTCTTTACACTGGTGAAAGTAACGTAGAGGTTGACGACGGACTGAAAGCGAGCATCAGCTGTGGCCTGCAAAATGAGAAGCAGCCCAACATAGACCGCAGACAAAGAGAAGTTGATGCACAATCTGGCATGAAGCAAAAATTGAAGATGGCATCAACCTTACTTCTGCCATGGGAAAAGATGACAATCCCACCAGAAGAAGTCGGCAAATCCTTCTCACCAAATTTGTGCGGCGCCAACGTCTTTCTTGGACTTGAAGCAAGCTCACCACGTCAAATAGAAGCTTTGGAAGATTCCAGTCGCCCAGCCACGGTAATTCATGGGCTCCGCCAAGATGACACCATTCCAAACTTTCCTAAGACGTCTCTGGTTGCCTGTAGCAATGCAAGTGCTACTAGAGCCGACCAAACGATAGTAGAGGGTGACCTGCCCAGCACTGCCACTGGATTGAACTCCCCAGAATCTTCGAAGACGAGCTTTCAAGGCCAGAGCACTTCCAGGACCCAGGCTAGCCAAATCACGACTCACCGCATATGCAAGCTAGTTGAAGATCTCTTAGACGAGCAAGGTAATATCATTCTTGGTGGAAAATTTCTTAGGGATGCCATTTTCAAAAAATGGGGGACAACGTTTATTCAAACACCGTTGCCTACTGGAATTGATTGTCAGAGTTCGGTGGATAAATTGCTCAAGAAGAAAGCTGTACTGGAACACTGGCACGCGTATCGAGATCCTAGGGGACTTTTTACAAAGTGTCAGCTCATATTCAGACCGGGAACCAATCCTTTCTCTCCTGCATCTCTTCACCTAATCGAGAAAGCCAAAAAGACTGCTTCCCAGAAGGATGTACATCTCCCAAATGAGAACTCAGATATCAGCACACCACGAATCAAAAGGCCTCGAGTCCGTGGACGAAGGACACTGCCTGAGGAGGTGGCAACGTTAGAAGCTCCAGTCTATGCGGCGCAACTAGCAGCAAAGCAAGACAGTATTCATCGTCTAAAGCCATATAGAACTTCCTCACAATTACAATCCAGTTCAAGAAAGTGTCAGCAAACAACCCACAAATTGCAAAGATTCTCACGAACCCTGTCGAAAGCGGTTGATAATGTTAACGGCCGCAAGAGATGCGCAATCGATGATCCTGCGGGAACTACACATTCCACAAAGCTAAAGAAAGCCATTCGATTTCTGGAGCCAAACACATACCTAGATGATGGGCATAGTATAAGTAATCCCGCGATGCCTTTCCCACTCCATGGAATCCAGCCACGGGAAAAAGGGGAAGCAGAAGGCTCAGACAACAGTGAGCGCCTAAGAGCGATAGCTCGCGATGGGTATGTTTTCGACGCAGTGACTCTCATTCGTGGATCCTTTGGAGATTGGCCTGGACTCGGTATTGAAGACTTTGATCGGCTTGGCAGCAGCTTTACCATGAGCGGATGGATGCCTAACAGCACATGGTTGAAATGGGTAGATTTTGCCGACGAAATCGAGCAATGCTACAAGATACGCGTGCCCCAAAGCCAGCATCTGCCTGCGGATATCAGTATAGATACACGACTCATTGGTAAATTGCAAGCTTGCCTAGACATGGAAGCTTTGTGGTCAGACGAGTTCACCAACGCACGACTCGGAGAGGCTGGTCCTCATAACATTTTCATCGGCGTTTTTGCTTCTCATCCTGTGCACGCCTTCAACAGGCCAATAGATCTTATCTGGTCCGTTGGAAGGCCATCTAGGTCAAACGCTGCATACAACTTTATTTCGAAGCCACAAGACAGCTCTTCTGAGGACCTAGAACATGAAATTGATTCGAATTTGACGTGGGATATCGACAAACTTACGAACAGAATTGCGGCAAATGAAAGAACAGGAGACTTCGACAGCGTCAGACACGGGAAAGCAAAGCGAGTTGTCCTGGCAACTCGCGCCTTGACTTCGATATCGAATCAAGGAGTAAGCTTGGGTGAACAAGAAAGCAAGGCCGGAGAGTCAGAAGAGCTCATGGCAGCTTTTGTCGCCGTCCGATCTCTGTTAGGAGGAACAGACAAAGCCATTGATTGGGGTCTTCTCGTAAAGCTCTTCCCGAAAATTGGGCTCGATGGTTTGCGAAGATTTTGGGCGAACGCACACAAGAGAAGAAGCGCTTACATTTCAAACTTCACTCGCGTCTTTCAGGCCAAGTTAATCAAGGCCTTGAAAAACGACGAAATCTCCATGATAAATTTTGAGAGGCCTTTGGATTACGACTGGATGAAGCTCATTCAATGGACGGCTCAGCTACCACACAAAGAAGTGTTTCGGATGCCGGAATCTCGACAATCACTCAATCAGCAGTACTCGCTAAGGGATGTTAGGAAGACTGGTGAGGACTGGCGAGATAAGTACTTCCACGCCATGTCGTCATTCTTCGCTCGGTATGAAGCCATCACGTCGGAACCCGGTGTAGTCACGGTTTCCAAAGCCGCCGGCGGCCTTGATGAACGAACCACAGTGGATGACATGACGCTAGCAAGGTCCTGGATTAAGTCGTTGTGCTGCGCAGCGGAGAAGGAGCCCTCAGTGAAACAGATCAGGGCCAAATTACAAGAGCTGTCACCACTAGACAGGGCTCGCAGATCTGATCTTTTGAAGGCGGCAATTGCACAATTGACAGAGCAGCGCGTCATAAGCAGAAACCAGAAAGTGCCCTTGGGCGGCCAACCGTACCACCTAAGCGAATGGTATACGTCCATACTGATAAAAATGGCCCAGTGCTCCAAGTATGATGAAGCGGCAGCTGCGAAGCAGACGCTAGATGCTGTGTTCCGCAGGAAGGAAGTCATGACTGTGCCATACGCGCTAGGTGATGGGATCATGCTGGCCTTGACAAGCTTGAGCGCGATGGGGAAAATCCGTTTGGTACCGGTAGGCTTGCCAGACATTCCGCTAGGGTTTGAACCGGGTAACTACGAGAGCCGTAAGCTCCCAAAGTCATGCTATCACTTCTCCATCGAGGTTGTGCCGACGGACGAGTACGAGTTCAACGAGGAGATCGAGGTACTCGGTGCCGTGGTTCGTGAAAGACCACCCATGGAAGGATCACAAGGCGAGCTGCCCCAGTGGGTCAACTTGTCCGGGGAGATCAGCGTACAACAGTGGTCTGAAATTCTAGGGGCGTTTTGTTTCGCTTTCGCCACGCGAGGTCCCATGGATATTGAAGGCATCTGCAATGCCCTTTATCCTATACTGGACCATTTTGAAGCCCATCTTATCATGGATTGGGGTAAGAGAACAGGCGTGTTGTCTTCTCCAAACTTGGGCATAGGGACAACTGTCGGCGACTGGTGGTGGCTGGCCGTACCCTGGCTGCGACAGAAAACATGCAACAATCAGAAAAACTAGTCCCATAGTTACAGTACGATAGCAAGCAGTAAAGGTTCTGGCGCTTGGCATATATGATGCGCAGAGAATCTGCGTCGAGCAAAAGAAAATGTAACTGCAATGTACAGGTGCAAGAGCGTTTGGATACGCCCGCACTATGACCTATTGATGCACATAGGAGTTGTGAGGAATCGGGAACAAGATGTGTGTTTTTAGTGGCTTGTGTTGTACTGCCATCGAAGGAAGAAGGCTGGTGATCCAAGCCTCTCTTATAGAGCGCTGGATCACTCAACCAAGCTATCTTTCTAGATACACACACACGCGTATTCCTGAGTGTTTTATTCACCGAGCGCGACAATAATTAAGAGATGATGTCGAGAGGCGCGACTACAATTATGCGCCTCGACAACAACTTGAAGAATCCCATCACGAACTTGCATTACCCTGGTGAGTGTGCCTTGTCGTACAGGGATTTGCTTGTACCGCGGGGTACATCCCTGCTCAACTTAGCGTGACAGGAGCCACGAAAGAGCAACTTAAATTAAAAGATGTTTTTGTTGGTAGGTCTATACCCAGATACTGGATCCAGTGTACAGTGGTGTAACGATCACTCGTTTTGTTCGTATTTACTCTTGATGATAACTGTTGTCTATCTCTCTCTTTACACGACAGAAGGAAATGGCCTCCTTAAAGAGGGCAGGTGCGCGCATTGCAATGGGGACAGAAGTCCGCATGATTGTACAAAGGGAATTGAAACCGTGGTGTGGGTCG
>KB853271.1:4450-19551 GCA_000372705.1 Cerataphis brasiliensis yeast-like symbiont
GAAGAAATCCTAATCAGCTGATCGACACGCCGCTCAATCAGCGCCCATCCCCCCAGCAATCGGCTCTGTCCCAAAATTCCTGCCTACCGACGGCAGCGGTCGGGCGCGCCGCTCTTGGCCGCCGTACTGCGACGCGTCGCTGTGTGACGGCGTACGGCAGCCGTCGCTCATCGACTTCATCGTCCCCGTCCGCCGATATGTTGCCACGCCGATTCTGGCCGCCGAGATCGAGATGACCGCCTTGCCATCGTAGGCAACGGCGAGTCCAACGTCCGCTGCCGGGGGCGCCAGCGGCTTCCGCCCATCCTGCCGTCCGCCGCCGAACGCTCAGTCTTGCCCGCATCTCTAAACCAGGGCCGCTCGCTTGCTGACTCATGCCGCCCTGCCGTTTCCCGCCCAGAGCAGCTCTTGCAGCCCTTGCGTCCCCTTGCCGTGCACGTGATCCACAACCCGCCAGGGAAAAAAAATCAAATCGTACACTTGCGCTACCGCCGGCGCAGGGTTCGCCGTCGCTCTCGCCCCGACATCTACCCAACGCCGCCATCGCCGTTGTCGACAAAAACGCTCAGCACGACAGCAAGATGGCCAAGGAAGCGCCTACAAGATCCGGCTTGACTGTCGGTCTGAACCACGGCCACGTACGTCTGTCGCTATCGCCGTCTCACCTCTTGGAGGATCTCTGCTTGTCCTCTCAAAACCCCCCTCTTGAGAGCTGCTGCAGACGATGGACGCTGACATGATGCCGTCTCCTGGTTTACTCGACGTCTTCGCTCGCGTAGAAAACAACTGCTCGAGTCTGCAAGCCCCGCATTTCCCGCACCAAGGGCCGTCTCAGCAAGCGCACCGCTTTCGTCCGCGAGGTCGTCAAGGAGGTTGCTGGGTGAGTCGCTGCCTCTGAGAAGCCTCAATCAAGCCTGCGCGTCAAGAACCATCCTCGCCCGCCATGATCTGCACTTTTCTTTCAAAACAATCTCGCGGACGTGCATCATCATCACCATCATTACTGCTGACCATGATCGATCCAGCCTTGCCCCCTATGAGCGCCGAGTCATCGAGTTGCTTCGCAACAGTAAGGACAAGCGTGCCCGCAAATTGGCCAAGAAGAGGGTACGCAACCCGATTTCCCCGCGACTGCTTAAATAAAATCTCTGCTCCCTTCCCTCCAAAACACTGACCGACCTGTCGCTCAGCTCGGCACTTTCGGCCGTGCCAAGAAGAAGGTCGACGAGCTCCAGCGAGTCATCGCCGAATCTCGTCGTGCAGGCCATTGAAAAGCGAACAGAAAGGAGCCCTTGATACTGGTTCATTCGGCAAGAACTTCCCGCGGCCAATTGCGGTTCGGCTTCTGCACGAGCGGATGCGCCCATACGATTTACAGGCTTGTCAATTTCGACTGCGATGGACGTGGCGGCATGCTGAGCACAGCAGACGCGGGTGCTCTGGGCATGTTGACAGCTCGCCGACGAATAGAGAAGAAGCCTAGTTGCTTTTTTTTTATGCCATGATCTCGTTATAAACCCTCTCTGCTTGAAAATTGTGTCCTTTTTCGGCCTACTACGTACTCGCTATACCCCAGGAACTGTACGTTGTAGCACGTGAAGGAGAATGTAGCGAGATTGGGGCTTCCATCCGCCACCAACGTATACGTTAACCCGACCAACCGTCACAATGTCAGCCACCTGCCCACTCACTTCTTGCCCAGCTTGAGCCATTTCGGTATCTTCGTCATTTTGCTGGCCTGGTCCAAGAGGTCGCTCCGGTCTGCCGAGCCAGGCTCGCGCGAGGCTGGCTCAGCCGGGCCGTCGCCGGGTGCCGCCGCCAATGGGGGCAGGGCGGGAACCGAGAGGTCCCGAGCACGGCAGGCGACGTCGGGGCGAAGGAAGGGCAGCTTGCGTGCGTCGGCGCCAACGCCGTCGTCCCAGACCAAGTTGACGAGCACTCTTCCGGAGAGACGATAGGCCCCCACAAGACTGTTGAGATCCGCCGTGTCATCACGAATCAGCGTCCTGGAAGAGCCGGGGAGGACAAGGCGGAAGGCGCGGGCGGGCGGAGCCATGGCGGCGCGCACGGCGCTGTACAAAAAGCCGCCTGTGTGGCGGCGGCCCAGTTGCCACTCGGCGCTGGTGTTGTCCGGGAAGCGCACCTTGACGGTCAGCGAGCGGACGGCTTCGACGCGCGCCTTGTCGGCGGCCGCCGCGCGCTCCAGCTCCAGGTCCGACGGTAACCGCTTGTTGCGTGAAGACTCTTGCAGGCGCGCCTGATGGAGCTGCGCGTGGGCGGCTGTCGGCGTGAAATCGTCGTCGTCGATGGCTGCGAGGGCGGCGGCAGGCGTCGTTCCCGAGGGGGCGAGGAAGACGGAGACGGGTTGTTGCACTTTGTCAGTCTCTGGCTCCTCCGCCGCCTGCTCCTCTTTCTGCGCCTCCCATGTCCCGAGACGGGGAGGGGCAGGCTCTAATGGTGGCTGCTGAGAAGTCGCTGGAGCGTCGGTCGAAGATTGTTCTTGTTCCCAGGCGACCTGGACGGGAACCGGCTGGGTTCCGGAAACATCATCTTCGCCGTTTGTTGATGACATGTTGATGATGCCGGTATCCTCGGTCTGCCGTGATTCCGAGTCGGCCTGCCTTGCGGACTGATCCGACTCCCGAAAACATTCTTCTATTTGTTTGACGGCTTCCACCACTGTTTCTGATGACATTCGGTAGGATAATCGCACCAAGATGTTCCCCGAATTATGTCCCAGCTGGGAAAGCGTCTTCTGAAAGTCGGCCCAGGTCGAGAGCTCCCTGCCCATTATGTTGAGCACCGGCATCTCGTAGAATAGCCCGCGTCTCCCGTTCCAAGTGCCTTGGACGGAACGAGCGGTAATATTCAAATTCCTACCATCTGCAATGGCGCCGCTCTCGAACTGGCGTAGCAGCTTCCATAGCGCCAAGTCGGAGGGCAGCTTTCGTATCAGGCGGCCGCCGGGGACTTGCTGGGCCTGGGAAGGGGGGAGTTGCAATGCCACTAAGGCTGCAGACGGTGTATTTGCCTTCTGGACAAGCTCTATCTTGGCGCCGGGGAGCAGACCCGAAGTGCGGAAGGGGCTGGAGAGGTCGACGAGCTTTTGCTTATGTCTTGTCCGAGATCAGCGGACTTACAGGCCGGCGGACAGTGCGGGTAGAGTAAAAAGCGAGCATGTCTATCACCTTAGGAGATACTTGTCGCTGTCGAGGCTCAGCGTCGAGCAGGCTTCCTGAAGCACGTCGACGAGGTACGTACTGGGAGAGACTCTGATGGTGCTGCGCCGCAAGTCCGTGGCAATGACCACGACGTGGGCAGCAGACATGATTGTCGCACGGGGTCAGTCGGCGAACACGCGTAAGGCAGTGGGAGGGAGAGAGGGAGGAACAGATAGAGCGAGATGGATATGGTTTGGGCTGTGCGGGATGAGAGAAGCGGACAGACGGTTGTCTGATTCTCAACGAGGTACAAAGCTTTTTGAGAAGCGGGGGAGGTCGCTTGCACGGCACGCGGTTTTTCTTGAGCCCACGCACGACGAGGGCGATGCAGGCGATGACGAAGCAGACGTTGATACGAAGTAGAGGCAGGAGGCTTGATGACTCCCCGACAACAGGACCCTAACTAACCAATAACTACGGCCCTTTTCCCCTCCAGGCCTTTTTTCTCTCATTTAGTTAGGCCGCCCCCACGGTGGCGCGCAATGCCCACGTGATATATGTGGCTGTGCTTGCCGAGCTAGACGGCAGCTTTCCGCGGGATTCAAGCTGCCCTTTTGCTGGCGTAGCGAAGAATGCGTACCCGTAGGCACTGCGCTCGTTCTTCACGCAAACGAGTGTAGTGTCTACGGGTAGGCAATTATTAACTTGGTGCCTGTCTCTTTTGCCCCGGGCGCCTAGACACGCGCATGTAGGGTAGGCTGGCAGCAGACGGGGAGTCCAGCTTGTAATATATGCATAGCCCCGGGCTGCCGGAGCTTGGGCCAATCAGTGGCCAGCAGCAGCTCTCTCTCCTCTCTCTCCCCCTCACCGAGCCGCGCCAGACTATGTTTGCCTGAGGCCTCGCCGAGAAGCTTCGCTACGCTCGTCGTCCTGCCCCAGTCCGTTGAATAGCCTTGGGCCAAGCCGTGCACAAGGCACCGTCTCTGAATTCGGCGACCGCAAGAACTGCCCCCCTCCCCATCTCCTAGAGGCCTCGGACGACGTCCCTGTTTTCATCACCATGGTGCGTCTACAAGCACCGTACGCGCGGGCCACGCCTTCAAAGCCGACTGACTTGCTCGCTCCTCGCAGGCATCCCCGTTTTCCATCAGTTCGTCGCTGCAATTCCCTGCTCGGCCGTTGCCTGGCTCGTTTCGAGCCCTGACTGAACGTGCACTGCTTCAGACGGCGGTGCCTGCGTGGCCATGGTCGGCAAGGACTGCGTGGCCATTGCCTGCGACCTGCGCCTCGGCATGCAGGCTTTGACCGTGTCCAACAACTTCCCCAAAATCTTCCAGTATGGCGACGTCTTTCTCGGCCTGACGGGCCTCGCCACCGACGTCAACACCGTAAGCGATCTCTTCCGCTACAAGGTCAACATGTATCGCCTGCGCGAGGAGCGCGCCATCGCTCCAACCACATTTGCCAACCTCGTCTCCTCGTCTCTCTACGCCCGCCGGTTTGGCCCCTACTTCGTCTCCCCAGTCGTTGCCGGCCTCGACCCAAAGTCTGGCGAGCCTTTCATCTGCGGCTTCGACAGCATCGGCTGCATCGACTTCGCCAAAGACTTCATCGTCTCCGGCACCGCAGATGACCAGCTTTTTGGCATGTGCGAGGGCCTCTGGGAGCCCGATTTGGTCTGTTGCTCCCTCTTCTGCTCCCCATGACACGGACCATGGATGAGCTGACTCTCGCGCATCTTTACCTTCCCACGCGCAGGAGCCCGATGCCCTATTTGAGACCATCTCCCAGGCCCTGCTCAATGCCGTTGACCGTGATGCTCTTTCCGGTTGGGGAGCACACGTATACATCATCGAGAAAGACAAGGTCACCAAGCGCTTACTCAAGGGTAGACAGGACTAAGAGTCAGACCCGAGCAAGCATATCGTGCAGCCAGCACCTGCCCAGGGAGCCGTCATGCTACCCATGGCCTCGTGGCTCCTTTGTATGAGTATGTAGAAGGTCTACTGTTTCCGGACATCGGAAATTGCAATTGCACCATGAAATGCCAAGTCGCTTCATCCAGCCTTTCACTCATATGGCATCCTGTTGACTAGCGTCTGGCGCGGCCCGCCACATGGCCCGTCGAATCTCTTGTAAATCCCAACTCATGGTACTTTGTAAACGAAACCCGTCATAAGCGAATACACTCATCCCGCCAAAGCCAGCCGGTACATGTTTCGTGGCTCTAAGTGTTCTAACTCAAGTGCGGCTACGGAGCCTAGTCTAAATCTTCATTCACCCCATCTCCGTGTCTCGTTCCTCGTCTTCCGTCTATTGCTCCTTCGATATGCGAGCTTCGCTGAGCTCTTTTGAAGTCTGCATAAAAAACTGTCGCTCAAAAAGCTTGAGCACTTCGTCCACAAGTCTGAATCGAACGCCAACTCGTCAGCATGACGCCACACCAAAACGGGAGCCGAGTGAAAGAGGCTAGGCTCAATGGGTAGGCACCAAAAATGGGGATTCGAGGACGGGGAAGAGGAATAGGGGCGGAGGTGTCTCCCGAGACTTACATGACAGGGGCACTGAGAAAGAGCACCGCTTTCCACTCCGTCCAATTAAGTGGCACAATGGAGAAGAGACTCTGAAGCAAGGGTATGTAGAGGAGAGCAAAGTGCAATGCCATAGACAGGCTGATGGCATAGACCAGCATCATGTTCTTCCACGGCGGCAGCGTGAACAGCGACTCGCTCGACGACAACGCATTCATGGCGTTGAACATCTCAATGACGACCAAGATGGACAGCGAAACGGTCGAACCCGCCTTAGCCATATAATTGGAGAACATATCGCACCCAATGGCGGGAAAGTCGGTCGAACAGTGATGAAAGCGCGATAGTTGCCTAAAGGTGATCTGGGGGCCCTGCGGGTTGTACATGAACCACCAGCCGTAACCGGCCACGGTGGCTACGCCAACGTACGTGCCAATGATCAGGTAGCGCAGGAACAGCCAGCCGCCAATGAGGACCTCGTCGCGCTTCCGGGGCCGCCGCTTCATGATGTCACCGTCCGGAGGGTTGAAGGAGAGAGCCGTAGCCGGTAGGCCGTCCGTCACCAGATTGACCCACAGCAGCTGCACGGGGATCAGCGCCTCAGGCATGCCCAGGGCCGCCGTCAGGAAGATGGACACGACTTCGCCAATGTTGGACGAGATCAGGTAGCGGATAAACTGCTGCGTGTTGTTGTAAATGGCCCGGCCCTCTTCGATGGCTACCTCGATAGTGGCAAAGTTGCTGTCGGCCAGGACCATGTCGGCTGCCAGCTTCGACACATCGGTGCCGGAGCCCATGGCGACGCCGATGTCGGCTTTCTTGAGAGCGGGAGCATCATTGACGCCGTCGCCCGTCATGGCCACCACCTCGCCCAGAGACTGTAGGATGTCGACCAGCTTGGACTTGTGTCCGGGTTCCACCCGCGAGAAAAGCGACGCTCTCTGGGCCGCCTTGAGCTGCTCTCCAGGAGTCAGGCTCTCGAACTCGCGCCCAGTGTAGCTTTTCCCACTGAGATCCTCGTGCCGACCAAAGACGCCAATCTGCCGGCAGATGCTTTCGGCCGTGTTGCGGTTGTCTCCAGTGATGACGATGACTCGAATGCCCGCTTCTCTGCATAGCTGAATAGACTTCGGTACTTCTTTGCGGGGAGGATCCAGCATGCCGACCAGCCCCAGAAAGGTCATGCCCTGCTCGAGCCGCAAATAGTCCTGCGTCGACTTGGCCGAAAGTAGCAGGCTTCTGGACACGTCATCGATGCTGGCCAGCGCGATGACACGGAGGCCCCTGTTTCCGTATCCCACCACTTCCTTCAAGATGAGGTCAGAGAGCTTGTCTTTCAGGGCAACTCTTTTGCCGCCGGCGCCGACCAGCGCATGCGTGCATCGATCCAAGATGGACTCGGGAGCTCCCTTGACGAGAAGCTTCTTGGTGTCACCGTTCCGAACCAAAACAGACATGCTTTTTCGATCGCGAGAAAACTCGTATGTGGCAAGCCTGGGAAGTCGCTTCTCATGCATGGCGCTTGCATGATGAAGGCTGTCGCTGGGATGAGTGCCAGCCGGGGCGCAGGGACCGATCTTTTCGACGAGCACTCTAAGTGCGCCTTCGGTTGGCTCGCCGACGCTGGAGAAGGTGTCCGTCACCGTGTCGTAGGCCAGGTGTGCGTCGTTGCACAGGGCGGCGACCTCGACCATTTGACGGATGGTGTCCGACTTGGAAAGGAGGTCCTCGACGACTTTTCTATTGGCAGTGATTACTCCCTTGGGGGCGAACGTTGTGCCATCCACATCCAACTCAGTCAAATCGGAGCCGTGCTCGTTGAAGTAGACGATTTTGTTGACGCTCATCTGGTTCGTCGTCAGGGTGCCGGTCTTGTCCGAGCAAATGACGCTGCAGCTGCCGAGCGTCTCGACTGAGGGAAGGCTGCGAACGACGGCGTTCTTGGCAGCCATTTTACGGGTGCCGAGGGCCAAGCATGTGGTAATGACGACGGCCAGGCCTTCGGGGATGGCGGCGACGCCCAGGGAGACGGCGATTTTTAGGTAGTAGATGGCCCCTTTGGTCCAGCTGCCATGACTGGGATCGTTAAAGTTGGGTATGTTGATGAGCCAAACCAGGACGCAGATGACGGTGATGACTTTGGCAAGGCTGTCGCCAAAGTCATTGAGCTTCTGCTTGAGCGGCGTCGGTTCGGAAATCTGAGCCGTGATACTTTCGTGTATGTCTCCAATGGCCGTGTTGGAGCCGGTCAAGACAACAACAGCCCTAGCGCGGCCAGTCACAACGGTTGTTCCGGAGAAGAGCATGTTAACCTGATCCTGCAGGACGGCACGTTCATCGCCGACCACGACCGCGTAATCTTTGCCGACGCTCTCGCTCTCGCCAGTCAGGATAGCCTGGTCGACGGCAAAGCTATTGCTCTCGATGGCGACGACACGGCAGTCAGCGGGAATTCGATCCCCCACGGAAACGGTGATGATATCTCCAGGCACCAGCTCCTCGGCCCTGAGCCGGGCGACATGGCCTCCATCTCGGATGACATTGGACTCGTTGGCGGAATACTCCTGCAGTGCGGCAATGGCTTTTTCCGCGCTACTCTCTTGCGAAACCCCGACAACAGCGTTGAGAACGAGTATGGTCAAGATCTGCGTGTCGTCAGCGTCAGCCTTATCGATGACTGACGACCACGAGCGCAGGTCAGAGGGAAAATTACCACGACAGGGTCAACAAAAGCGCTCCAGCCACCTTGGTCCTCTAAAAGTGCCAGGACGAAAGAGACGACTGCAGAACCAAGCAGGATGATAACCAGTTGGTCCTTGAACTGCTCGAGGATCAGCTCCCAGAGAGGCGTCGGAGGTTCTTCGGGGATAGCTGTTGCGCGTTAGCAGTCAAGGCTGTCGCGGTAGGGCAGGGCGGAGATGAGGATAGGAGGGAAGGGACTTTACCATTGCGGCCGTATTTCCTCCGGAGCTGGCTGACCTGCTTGGTACTGAGGCCATCGTGCTCGTCGACGCCGAAATGGGCAAGTACCGCCGCAACGGGATGAGCGAAGGCGCTCTCCATGAAGATGGCGGAGATTCGGGGCCGGACGCGACGAGTCAGACGAGGTAGAGAGTAGGAGGTGCAGGATGTGCAGGCAAGCGGGAAGACAAAGAGTGTAAGAAGGAGGAACCGGACGGGAGGCAGAGAGAGCAGTCAGGAATGATCGGACATGAGCAACGAGGAGAAAACACGGAGGTCTCGACGGCGGAGAAGCAAAGGCAAGGGTAGAAGGAAAGGATAGAGAGACTGCTAAGAGAGGAAGAGTGGCCACAAGGAGGCAGCGACGGAGATAAATACGATAGGAGGCAGACAGAAAAACGATGCAGAAGGCGGAGGAAGAGAGCGCGAACACGCAGATAGGCCGGTCGTCCGTCTGTCCTCTCGGGCCCTGAGCGCGGAAGCTTAAAAAAAAGGGAATCCATTTACGTGTCCGTTTGAGACGGCCGGGCCGGATGGCTGGTATACGGGTCGCTACCTTCCCCAGACAGCTCCCATGCGCAACAATGGATGTATCCTATGAAAGTACCGATACCTCGAAGAAGACCGGAAGCCCAGCTTAGGCCTAGCTCGAGCTCCGCCGCACTTCCCAGCTGCACGTGGAGGAGCTACAGAGGTTTCCGTGGCTTTCCCTTGCCGATGAGGATGGAGAGAGAACCACAATGCCGGCAAGCGCGGGAATACGTGTGAGCGTATTTGCGCAAGGAGGATGGCAGTTGATTGGCGCAGGTAAGCCGAAGGGCCAGAACGCGGCACAAGGGCACCCCAAGATGTGCTAAAAAGCATGTATCGCGCTTGTCGTGCGTCTGGTGCCACGGCACTGGGTGCCGGGGCGGAGGCTGTGATGCTGCTTATGCCACCAGCTCACAGACTAGCTGATCAACCAGCCAAGTCAGTTGGTGATTCCGTCTAGTTAAGCAACCATGAGCAAGCCCCATCGCCACAACTGGCGGCTACTTTGCCGCCTGCACTCGCAGTCCGTGCTCGGCACCAAGTGCCGCCCATTCATGCGGGCAGATGCGGATGTCGGTCCGTCGACAACTGTCTCAGCTGTGTGGCTTAGCCGCTCACCGCCACACCGAGGCTGACCGCACGGCTGCCGTCGACGTCGCCAAAGTAATAGTCAATCCGTCAATAACTGCCCTCGGACGGAGACCACAGACAATGACCTCGCACAAACATATACATTGAACAACCGCAGAAAACGTCCTTGTTATAATCAAGCCGCCGCTGGCTTGAGCTTCAGAATGGCCCCCGATGGCTTGCACCTCTGCACGGTAAAGCGAGGCCTCGCTAAGGATACCTAGCTTCCAGATTCGAAGATTTGCTTCCGGAAATGGGGACGGTAGTCGCCTCGTCTACAAACCCTGAACGGATATAGGCGGATGTACAAGTGCTATCAAGACGTGCGTTTAATCCTGGGCTCGGCGTGAGTAGGCTGGAAACCCTTAAGGCGAGGGCCTCATGGCGCCACTACGCAACACAGACCGCCAGGACTTCATGAGATGACAGCATAACGAACGGACCCCTGGCAGCCAGCCCGTCTTCCTCTTTCTGATGCCTTCCATCTGTCAGACCAAGCCCGAGTACCTACCGTCGTCACAACCTTGCGTGAGCGTGACCGGGGACGGCCAGCTCTTCCAGCACCGCCGGCCATCGTCATAGTTTTAACCGGCTCCTTCTCTCATCGTGGACGAGGCTGGCTGCTTGTTACTATAGATGGCCAGAGCCGGCAAGCAAGATCCAGAAGACGACGCTGCTACCCGGCGTGGCCCCTCCGTTTCCTTACCTTCTTTTCTTTTCATTTAATTTCCCGCGTCTTCTTGACCTTCTCCTCCTTCCTTTCCTCTCCTTCCACCATCCCCTTTTGTCTCCCGCCTTCATCTTCTCCCCATCATTTCATCCGCTGGAGCGCCATATTCACCCCTCCCCCCCGTCTCGTGTCTGCATCATTCTTCTTCCTCCCACCATCGCCCCTTCGGCCGGCCAGCCATGTTTTGAGACTCTACAAAGGTCTCTGGTTGGCTCTTCCTTTTGGGATTCTTCTTTGGCTGTCTTCTTGGAACCAGTTTTTGCATCTTTGTTTTTTTGGACCTCATCGTCTCAGCCTCTGGCACCACAGCATTTCCGTCAGCCCGTCACCAGCCTCCTCTGTCGGAGGGTCCGTCTGCCATGGCACCTGCTGCAGTTCCAGCCCTCATACCAGCTCCGACGCAGACCCGGACCCTCTGCATTCGCACATAACGACCCTCGGGCTCGAGCGCCTTCACATCGATGGCATTCATGTTCTCGACACGTCGCACAGCATCGAAAATCTTGGTCATACACTCCGCACGCCGGCTGGACATGCTTTCGTCGACATGCCTCGAGGACCCGGCGGTCATGGTTGCTCGGACCAAGGGCCTCAACAGGCACGCACTTTTCAGAAGTGGGTTCGCTCCCTGCAACGAAGGGCAAGACAGAAACCCTTAGTGCCGGCGACGGACACCCTTCCACGATGGTTCTGGGCTCCCGAGTATGTTAGGAAAATCTCCCCCCGGCCTTCTACCAACCGCATGTCATCGTCTTCCGGGTCTTCGTTCAGGTTTGTCTCGGCTGTTCGAAGTGCTAGTGTCAGCCTCGCCAGCATCAGTGTGGTCACGAGGTCCAAGAGAAACGGCACGCTCTCCCAGGCCGTCTCTCGAACCGAACACGGCAGCGGTACCTCTGCTTCTGGGCACAGGATTTCAGAGGACAGCCTGACAGTCGAAAAGGACGTGCCCCATGATGCTGCCGCCACCGAGCGTTCTATGCAACGTCGTCGCATTTTGGAGGAGCTTATCAATACGGAAGAGGCCTACATTGGAGACGTTCGCTTCCTGATGAATGTGTGTGATATTATGATTCCCTTCTCCTCTGCTAACTGAGCTGACCGAACTAATCATATAGGTCTACATTACAATCCTCGCCTCGCTCCCGGCAATGTGCATGGGTCTCCGGTCTTCCATCAACAAGAACTTGACTGAGATCGTCGAGCTGCACGAAGAGATTCTGGGTGATCTGCACCGGGTAGTGCCTCATTCAGAGTACACTCTGCCACACATTCCCGTGAGCATCTTCTCTGCCGCAAAGCCGGCTGCTGCTGAGGCTTCTTCTCCCGAGCATCGCCGATGGGCTAGCCTGGACGGGACATTGGAGGGTAATGACAGGATCAAGTGGCTTCATAATGTCCCAGGAGCATTGGCAGAGCCACAGGTGGTGGCTGAGGCGGCCAAGGTCTTTGCAAACAAGGTATTAGCCCAGTGATCAAGTGTCGTTATTTTTCCTTTTTCCACTTTCCCCTCTCCCCCACTTTTTTTTGTTGAGACACAATGAAAACTCGCTTTTCATTGCCTGGCTTGATGAGAAGAACTAAGCGCCGCTAACCCGTCATCAGATGAACCGTTTCTTCATATATAAGGAATATGGAGCAAAGTATGAGTTGATGATTAAAGATGTGGCGTCCGCGGACCAAACTTTACCTCAATGGGAATCGTATCAGAAAGGCCTTGAGGTCCTGGCGTCAATGCTCGGCCCTGCCAAGAGTACGGAAGATAAGGCAAGGAAGGCTCTGACAATGGGTGATCTGTTGGTCAAGGTAAGTGATGGGACTGTGAACTGGTCAAGATGGTCCGAGCTCATTCTGTTCGCCAGCCAATTCAGAGAGTGTGCAAATACCCGCTTCTTTTTGCCGAACTTCTCAAATATACTCCTGTATCCGACTGTCCCAACTCGCATATGGAGGTTGACAGTGTCCTGATGAGGCTACGGGAGATCACGAACGAGATCAATCGAGCAACGGACAATACGATGACCAAGGCCATACTTGAGAGGACTTGGCTTTTGCAGGATAGGCTTGTCTTTCCGCACAAGGTAAAGACAGAGTTTCGTCGTCACGATTGCAGTGAATGGACTAACGCTGGCATTCAGAGACTTGATGCCGCTTCGAAAAACCGAGTCCGTTCCTTTGGACAAATTCGTCTTTGCGGAACGCTGCACGTCTGCTGGCAAACACCACTCGGTGTCGATGGACAGTACTTGATATGCCTGCTGTATCGCGATGTCCTCTGCCTTGCCTCCGCAGGTAAAGCAGATCCAATCTACATTGTTCAGGCCTGCATCAATCTAAATGACTCCAGTGTAGAGGAAGCCGGCAACGGTCGAGGTAATTATAAGAATATATGCCGATCATCCTACCCTGACACAAGCCTCTAGCTAACGGCGTGGAAGGGCTGCAGTGCCACACGGCACCATTTTCCTGGAAACTAGTTTTTGAGTGCAACCATCATCTGTACGAGATGATGCTGACTGCATGTACACCTAAAGAGGAATTGGAATGGCGGACCAGACTGGCCCGGCCGGTCAGTAACGGTTCAAGCAGTTGCGAGTCAAAAGAGCCCATAATGTGCAGTTCTCTAGACTTGAACATGAAAAGTCTTGGTTTGGTATTCGGGAAGCCCGGTATGTGCTTGTTTATTGGTGAGTCAAGACTTTCTACTGACTGTTGCAGGAACCATGGCCCGGCGTGTGTCCATACATCGAGCAACGACAGTCGGTCCCAGGTCGCCCCTGTGCCAGGTTGTATTGAAAAACACGAGCGTCGTGCGCGACTCCGGAAACATGGCCTCGGCAGCACTAACAATCAACCGATCACAGTCTCTTCTCACGACGCAAGTCCGGATGCCTGTTCTCGCACCGGCACGAAGCGAGCGCGCCCGACTGGAGACGCTGTTGGCCGACGTCTGGACTCGAGAAAGCTTACCATTTCCCGGCATGACGCGGGCACGAAGTGAGCATCTGGTTCGGGCATCGGCATCGACAATGATGAGAAAATTCGGCGTTACGAGTATAGCCAATTCCTTTTCTCGGAAATCGCTTAGCCTCTCGCACAAGTCGAAATCGGTCGAGGATTCGCTTTGCAGAATGGAAGTCAAGGGCCGCAGTTGGAAGGGCTCGTCGGAAGACGGCTGGCCAGAGTGCAAAGCCATCATTGCCGACAACGTCGGACGGACGAAGAAAAGACGTCGAACCGGTCCACGATGCCTTCAAGGCGACACGAAATGGGGGCCATTTGGCCCGGACGGGGCGGTGGGTTCGGAAGACGCTGGCTACGCAGAAACGGTCAAGGCAGCCGAGGAGACTCGAGTGTCGCGCGTCACATCAGCGCACAGCTTGCGGGCGAAGCACAGCGAAAAGCGGAGGCCGGAACAGGCCAAGGATGATTGCCAGCATGGGCAGGTACTGGAGCCGAGATTGTGCAGCGGCCGATGGGCCAAGTCTGCGGCTGTTGGCGGCAGAGATGAAGGCTCAAGCCACGGATTCAAAAGTTTTTTCCGCTGATTGCTTTTTGGTCGAGATGGTGGCCAGTCGCATGCGATTCGGCGGCATGTACCAAGGGGAAGTGGGCGGATCATCAATTCATCAGCGGGACAGGCGCAGGTTCTGTCATAGTGAGCAGGCAGTAGCTTTCTATGGCAGCAAGACACTTCGATATGGGCATCGTTTATTACCAAAGAGGATGATACGAGTCCAGCAGGGCTTGGGTGCTACTGACGTCAGCAGGTCGACCGGTCGTGATGTTAAGTACGAATACGAGCCCCGCCGCCATGCGAGGGAAGCGGGGGGATTGTTATTGTGGTCCCGCTGGGGAGAGGAGGGGCCAGGCTTGAAGGAACGATGACGTACCTCGCTTCCTCGCTCAGCTTGCCAGCCCGGCAGGTACGAGACAGGCTGGCGGGCAGTTGAGTTTCGGGCTTTGCTTAAAACCCGGCCACCACCAACCAACCAATTTTACCTTCTCCCTTCCCCTCCTCCAGACGCACAACTCACCCTGGACAGATCAGGCTGCCATTGAGCTACTTCCGCATCTACCCGGCTCGCGCACGTGCTAACGCAACTGACGCAACTGAACCCCGCTCTCTGTTTTCTGCTCGTCGACGACGCAAAGGACAAGATGGTGCGAGGCGAGGCTACCAAGGTCAAGGTCCACTACAAGGGCAAGCTGGATGACTACTTGGTGTTTGTGGACGATACGGACCTGTACAAGAAGTGGCTCAGCGACAAGAGCATACCGCTGGCACACTTCATTTCCACGTTCAAGATATTCTTGACGCACCAGTGAGCTAGCAGCCCTCGGCCTCCATGGGCTGACGCCGGTAGATGCAGGCGACTTACCCTGGCGATTACAGGCAAGGAGCACAGGGCACTTACGACGCAGCGCCCAAGGGCACACTCGCTTCCGAGTTTGGGACGGAGGACGAGGACGAGGTGATCAAGAGTATTTTGGAGAAAGGATCCACGCAGACGATGGAGGTGAGCACGGTCATCCAAGTGCCTCCCCACCGCCGGGGGG
>KB853272.1:48259-60533 GCA_000372705.1 Cerataphis brasiliensis yeast-like symbiont
GGGTAAGCTTTGTATTTGCTGCCGGGCGTCCTTTTTGAGGCCCGGCGCCTCGTAATCGTCGATTCAGGCGGCCGCGCGGTACATCAAATTGCCGCGCAACAGCAGCGATTTTGGCGTTTGGATTCTCGTCAATATAGTTAAGAGCTTCTTCTGCACGAATCTCAACTTCGCTTTTTGCAGTCTGGATGTTGGTTGTAGCCATTTTTGCGGTTCAATGCGTACGATGCTAGAAAGTGTCCACTTTGCTGATGTGTCCGCCTTGGTGATAAGCACCGTCTACATATTGATGGTGCGCGAGTTTCGAGCCATCAAATAGTGGGGCGGGAAGGATTAGTCAGACGCACGAGACGCGGCTCTGCTCGTAGCTTGGTCGACCTTATTTGATTTCGTAGAGGGCAGGAAAAAGCAATCCAGTAACCTTTGGCAGAATGACCTCATTATGTTTTTCACGGTCTGTCTCTGCGACCCCTTGTCCCCGTAATTAGTTAATATGCGTTGAAGCAGAGGAGTCATGTTGCACGTCCCGGCCGATGGGTCAGTCCGTGAGTGTGCCACCGTCCGAGAGTCATCGGTCGTATAGCACACACCAGGCACTGCTGAGGTTGTGAAGGCCAGAAAGCATGCGGCATCGAACAACCGTGAGCCGTGCGACTCCGGCACGACATCGGTGATCAGGGCCGAAGACGGTCCGGCACGGTGGCCCTCGGGCTCTGACTGCCCATGTCGTTGCTGATACTGCAGCGGTGAAAGGTGGTGCGCCTGAGGGTGGTGCGGCGGAGGAGGGTGGTGGTACTGGGCCAGGGGCTTGGGCGGCGACTCCTCTGCAAAGGCACGCGGTCCGGGCTCGTGTGGCGGCTGGGGACGAGGCAACGGGTGAGGCAGGTCAGGAGGATTCGGCTGGGCATGACGATCCTTTGGCGCCGCCGCCTCGAGCATGATGCGCTTGGCCGGTCGTGCGTTGTCCAACATGTGGCAGACGTCGGATAGATAAGCAGCTATACCGATGGCGGCTGTGTGTACTTGGTACTGTATCACACTCATCCGCCTGCCTCGTTCACTAAGCCCAGAGATCAGCAGGCCGAAAAGGCCTCAAGCAAGGTGCGGATGAAAGGATCGACTGAGGGCGGACACGGGCGCCGAGTTGATCGATGCTGCCTCGAGCCTACTGCTGGCCGAGACTGGCGTCTTCTGCAGGCGGGAGGAGGCTGTATGTAAGGCAGCCCGTGACGCACACGTCAAAGGATGCTTCACCTCGGCCGCCGTTTTGGGCCTGCTCACCTAGATGCTGGCCCGGCGAGCGGGCCTTTGACCCAGCCAAGGACACACTCCGATACTCTCTCCTCTGCTCCAACTCTTTCTGCTCTTGCTTCTGCATCTATCTGCCTTCTTTCCGGCAGACTTGGGAGGATAGATGGGGGCGTGGTGGCTCGCGCAGTCTGCCAATGGACAGAGGTGGGGGCAGGAGTCTCGCTCGACCATCCGGGGCTGAACGGGGACGTCTGAAATCAAGCAGTGCCCACGAGGCCCGGTTTACCCGTGTACTGCATGCAAATCGCGTAGGTTACTATGTCAAGTCAGCGCCGCCCAAGCTGTTACTCGCCTCCTCCGCCCGGCAATCAGGCAACAGCTTGTAACCTGACATGCAAAAGGATCGGGAGCTATCGGCCACCAGCCGGGCAAAGGGTACTGGCCCGCGCTTTCGGAAACAGAGCCCCTAGGCTTGCCAGGTGCTCACTAGGCAAGACAAGGGACCATACATGCCAATATTCTGATGGCGGCAAGGTCCACCAGACGAGCCGAATCCAGGTGTCAGCACGGTCGGAAGACGCACCCAGTTGGCCGGTGTCGAACCGAGCTATTTCCGCCGCTCGAGGTCTCTGCTGCGCCGTTAAAATGACAGATAAGCGTCGGACCGCCAAAGATGGGGTCCAGGCCCGAAACGGAACGTGGTGAAGCGTCGGACAATGGCTTGATGGGGACACTGAGCAGGGCCTGCGGGGGACGAGGGACGGGTGGGAGAAGGAAGAGGAGGTGGAGGTGAGAAAAGAGGAGACGAGAGTGCAAGGCGGATCTGCTTCGTGTTTCTTTGTCTTGTTTGGCATCAAGCCGTCATCGCTGCTCGGGGCCGGAGGCCAGGGGCATACCAGGCGAGGCCAAAGCACACCGGGGACCATCGGCCCACATATGAAGTAAAGGTCCTACGCGGTAAAGCACGCGGCACGCACAGCAACCAAGAAGCGCCAGAGAGCCGGCCCGAAAATCGTCGCTCGCGCCCTCTGAAGGTTGGTGCCTGGGACCTTTCCGGCCGCGCCTTGTCCGTTGTCCGCGTGCGATTGCGCGGATGCTCCGAGCGTGTAGGAGTAACTGTACGCGTGCATTGTAGAGTGGCAGGAGCATGCGCGTCGCCAGCCGAGACAAGGTCTTCCTCGCGCTATCCGGAGCTGAGGCTGTGGGATAAGAAATACTCGTGGTTTGGCGGTGAACCTATTAGAAGAGATGGTGGGAGCCTCAGGTGCCTTTGCGATGCTCCGCTTGCCTGCTTTGTGTACAGCGGACAAGGTCGCGAGGTAAAGTACAAGCGTGCACCCGTCGCGACGTTCCGTACAGCGCGAGGTCGTTTATTGGCGGCCAGCGAAGAGACGCCAAGCTATCTCGACGGGCTAGACGACATACGGTCCGTGCATGCTGATGAGAGAGGGCCCTCATATGGTGGGGAAGGGGCGTGTGTCGCGGCCGAGGCGAGGCGAGGCGAAGAGAAAAGAGAGGACAAAGGGGGGGCTTGGGAGCAGATGCGGGCGCCAGTCGGCCGCCATCGTGCATGATTTGGGGGTAGGGATTTGGGGGGGATGGTGTCGTGCGGAGCTTTTCGAGACTAGGCATGCGGTTGGTGTGTGTGTTGTGCGTGCGCCTCGGTCGGGCCTAGATCTGCTGGGGGGAGCAGAGAGAAGAAGAGAGAGAGAGCGTGTGTGTGTGTGTGTGAGTGAGCGAGTGAGAGAGAGAGATAGAGAAGACGGTGCTTGGGCGGAAAGCTAGGCTAGGTGCTCGATATTAAAGTCGCGTGGCCGACGGGCCATCATAGACACACAGATTATGCAATGCATACCAAGCAGCAGCACAGGCGCCGGCCGGATGGCAAAGCTGCTCTGCGGTGCGTGCACGTGGCCTGGCTAATTGTGCGGGTCGACAGCAAGCGAGAAGAGGAGAGAGAGGGGGAGCAGGCGAAGATGCAGGAATCCGAGAGAAGGAAAAGGGCCAGCACACGCCGAGAAGGCGGGAATATGTAGAGACACAATCTTCCAGTACACCTCTCCCTCCTTCAGAGCGACAACACCCAGTGACGGGTGTTGTGTTCGGATAGATGTACGTGTTGCAGGCCCGCATGGTGTGTGTTCGGATGCGTTCGATGGATGGATGGCGATATATGTTGTGTATGTGTATATAAAGTTATGTATGACTACACATCAACATGATCTAGTTACATGTATATATATTACATGTCCATCCTGAGCCCGAGCCGGTTCCTGCCTTTCTCCCCCTTCAGCACCATAACTGTCTTCCCACTCGTGCAAACACAGCCCGCATCGCCTCTTTCTATTGACACCTTTCTAGTTGTCCCTCTTCGGAAAGCGGCCTCCTCTGCCCTTACTGTCCTGACTGCATCATCGTGCTGGTGTTGGCCTGCGCCATCGCCCTCACTGCCGCCATCTTGCAAGACTATCACCATTTCTTCTTCTACCTCTTCTTCGTCGCTCCTTGGTCGTAGTCTCCTTCAAAAAGCCACTCCCATTCGAGCCTCGAGGGCCCTTTCTAGCCTTCGTCAAGCACTTGTGCTGGCTCTGGCAATGGATTCCTACATCACTGTCGGTGGCGGCAACTTTGGCGCCGCCACCGCCCTAACGCTCGCCCAGCGTGGCCATGTCAACGTCACCCTCATCGACACGGCCCCCATGCCCAACCCCAGAGCCGCATCGCACGACGTCAGCAAAATTGTCCGCGACGACTATCCCGACCATTTATACATGAGGATGCTGGTCAAAGCCATGCCCAAGTGGCGAGCGCGCGTGTACTCAATCCCGGCCGCCCGGGGCAGATGCGGCCACGTGACCTCTGATCGACGGGTTCGGCCGGTCGGGGGTTTTGTTTAAGGCTGTGCCCCACTGTTCAAGCACGCCCACTAATATGAACCGAAGGGGGAGGCGGTCTCCAACCATCACCGCCTTCTTCAGCCTCGTGTTCCCGCCGCGCCTCGGCATGCCCAGCCCTGGACGCCTCCCGCCCTTTCATGGCCGACGACCATGATGGCTCCCGCCGCAAGACGGAATACAAGAACCCCCTCGTGGCTGAGCACCCGCATCCCCTCTCTCCTCGCGCGTCTGCCGTGGTGGCTCCGCAAGGGAGCGCCACCAGCTCGGACCAAACCCTTCAAGCCGGGCCTTTTCAGTACACCTCCAGCACATAGCGTCCCTCGTCCTTGAGCCTCTCCAGCTCCTTGCTCGTATCCAGCTTCTTGCCGCTCGCCTTGGCCTCGGCCGCCATGGCCTCCTCCAGCACCGCCGTCACGTCCGGCACCGGCCACGTCGGCCCGCACAGGTAGAAACTGCCGCCGTCGCGCACGTACGCCTGCACGATGGCGTCGAGTGTCTGCCGCATCCGGTCCTGTATGTAGATCTTGTCCGCCTGGTCGCGCGAAAAGGCGCTGCCGATCAACGTCACCACGCCCGCCGCCAGGTACGCTTCCCATTCTTCACCGTACAGGTACTCCTCGCGCTGGTGCCGGGCCCCGAGGTACAGCAGCATGGCCCCAATCTCCTTGCCTTGCGCCTTCTGCATGGCCCGGTACTGCACAAAGGCTCGGAAGGGTGCCAGCCCCGTCCCCAGGCCCGCCATGATCAGGGGCGCCGTCTCCTTGTCCGGCAGCTTCATGACCGACCGCTTGACCGACGCCGTCACCGTCGCCCCCGGCTGCAGCCGGCTGAGGTACCGCGTCGCTTGCCCGTACCGCGTCCGGCCCCGCGAGTCGACCCAGTTGACCACCACAATCATGAGCGCCACCGACGTCGGCGTCACTGCCTGCGCCGACGCGATCGAGTATTCGCGTCGCTTCAGCGAGCCCACCAGCTGCACCAGTTGCTCCAAGCTGGGCCGCGCCGACGGGAACTCGTTCAACACGTCAGCGTACGTCGCCGTGTCCACCTCGCTGCGCCTCTTGAACTCGGCTGCCCCGGCCGGGCTGCCAATCTCCTGCAGCTTTTTCTTCTCTCTCGCATCCGTCGCGAACTCGGCCAGCGCCTCGTAGAAGCGCTTGGCCGGCTTGCCGAACACGTCCACGTTCTGTCGGAGTGCCTGTTCAACCGTCCGCATCTCCAGCATCGACGCGTCCTGGCGTGCCGGCACTCGCACCAGTCTCTCCGCGTCGAGGCCGTATGACTCGATCAGGTCCCGCACTTGATCCTCGTCGTTCTCCGCGTGGATGCCCAGGGCCTCGCCGATGTCGTACTTGAGGCCTGAGTCGCCGAGGTCGAACTCGATGTGGAATATGTTCCGCTCGTAGTCCATGGGTGTCAGGCGTCGGTTTTCTTTGACGCGAATCGTCGCCGTCTTGACCGCCAGGTCCGGCCGCAGCTTTGTCTGCGTCCCGTACGCCTCCTTGAAGCCCAAGGCCTTGGCCGCTAGCTGCCAGTCCCCAAGCCCCAAAGCCTCCTCCTCAGCTTGCTGCTTTTGGAAGGCTGCGAAGCTGTTGTTTGGCGTCGCCCTCGTCAGGGCGCCGGGCCCCACCTGCTCGGCCTCGATCGCGCCCCAAGCCGCGGGAACGGCCAGCTCGCTGAGGCACTTGTCGACGGCGTCGACGCACTGCTGCACCGTGGTCTGACGGCCTTGGACCGAAATGAGCTTGGCCACGTCCTCTGCAAACAAGTGAGGCCGAGAAACCTTGAGAAAGGAGAGTTCGGTGAGCAGCCTCGACGTGACAGCGTCCTTGTCAAAGGCCGGTGAGTGGCCGAGATCCAGCACATAGAGACAAATGTCCTTGTCGAAGACGGCTTTGCGAAAAGATGCGCTGAGCCGCTTGTCCACCTCTTCGTGCTTCGCGTTGGTCAGCTGTAACAGAATCGTGCCACCTTCCGCCACCCCGTCGACAATGTTCATCTCCCCGAGCAGCCTTTCGTCGCCAACGACGGCCACATCCGCCTCCTCAACCTCGTAAGGCGCCTCGAGAGCCCGCTTAGAGGCGCGGAGGTCCGTGCGCACCACCCCTCCCAGCCTGAGATTGTCGTAGGCCGCGTGTAGGTGCACGTTGACGGTGGCTTCTCTCGACAAGACGCGGGCGATGACGGCAGGAGATTGCGCGGCCGCAGAGTCGTCCACGTCCCAAAAGACATACTGCTGGGCATCTACGAGGGCCGGAAGCGTCTGCCCGCGGCCCTCGGTACCCAGGGCGTGATACACTTTCGTGACGAGCTTCCGGGGAGTCATGGGCTGCGCCGGGGAATATTTCACCTGCACGACACGTGGCTCCTGGTCAAAGGTTCCGGCAAATGCCACGGCCGTCAGCACGTCGCCGTAGAGGGCTGACGAGATGGCCTCTTCGTCCACGGCGGCTTCGTCTCGGACCTGGCCGAGCACCGCAATCGTGCGAGCCGAACAAGGCACCGCCCGGAGGAATGCCTCGTCGATAAAGGGCCGGTACAGGCGGACGTTGACAAGGCCAACCTTGGCGCCGTCGCCGGCAAGCTCGGTCAAGGTCTGCTTTGCCACTTGGCTCTCGACGGAGCCAAAGGCGACCAGGACAAGATCGGCCGCTTCGTGACCGTGGTACTCAAAGGGCTCGTAAACAGTGCCGAGCTTGCCGTTGAACAAGCTCATTAGCTCGACCATCTTGCCCACCACGTCCAGCCGCGGGTTTAATTGCCGGATCTTGTCTGCGAGTTTATTGTACAGCTCGGCCATAGCCTTGTCGCCCAGTGCATCGACAATGCGCAGGGTTTCCCTGGCAACGCGAATCCCGTCATATAGGTGGAGGGTAGGACGCAAGATTGCGAACAACGTCGACAAGAGCGACATGTGCTGGGTCTCGTACGCCGACGAGCTGACGACCAGGCTCAAGCCGATATCTTCGGCCAGCCTCATGGCCGTGTCCAGGTTCGACACGAGTCCGTGGCTAGCGCTATAGTCGATGGCAGCGATGTGGGCGACGAAGGGGCTGGACAGGCCGTACAAGAGCGAAAGCTGATCGAGGGCGCCTCGCATATGTTGTAGGCTGCCCGAAGGAGCCAGGAGGGACTGGGGGATATGGCGTTTGGCCACGTCGAAGTCGGGGGAGAAGATGTAGCCCAGAGCGAGGGCGCCGGCGCCGAGGCGCGTCTGATGAGGCAAGACGGTCGGGACATAGCCGTGGATGTTGGTCTCCTGCTGAGCGGCCCATTGCTTGGCGGCGGTGTCGAGGTTAAACGTCTCGGGGGAAAAGGCGTAGATCTTGTCGGACAGCTTGAAGGCCACCTGCTGGACCAGAAGCTGGGCGGTGACGTAGACCGAGCCGGAGACAGAAGCCAGAGCTACTGGTCGGCCGAAGGGCAAGGCCGACGACATGGATCCGTCGCTGTCGGAAAAGCCGGGCCTGTGGGCTTCGACGGCGCCGCTCGAGTCATGCGCGACGGGGTGCATTGCTGCTCGTCAATTTTTTTTAAATCTTATGTTATTTTCTCTTGGAGACAGAGACACAATGGATGCGGGCAAGCGAGAGCGAGGAGGAGAATGAGGAAAGGCAGGGAGGAGGGAGGAAGAGCAAGGCGCGAGGCGAAGGGAAAAAGGAGACGAGGGGCGTGTTGCCCTTGAATCTACAGAGCGCGACGCAGAGGACGAATTTGCGACAGGCGGCAAAAGGGAGGAGGAGGTGATGTTTCTAGAGCGCCAGAAAACGAAAACCAGAGATGAGGACGAGAAGGGGGTCTGTTGGCGAGGATGAGGGTTTTTGAAAGACTCGGCCCCCTTTCAACTCGCCCATCTGCCTTGCCGCTCGTCCCGCCGGGTGATGATGGCGAAGAATCACGCAATAGTTTTAGGAGCCAAAAGGGCTTAGCGTCCATGATGCAAGAAATGCAAGACCCTGGATCCCTCCGGACGCTCGGGAGACCCGCTTTTCCATGCCGACTTCCGGCCCCAGGGGCGACAGCCCGGCCGACACGGCCCAACCGGCCTCGAGCTTCTTCAGAGCGCGGCGGGCGTGGATGCGCAACGGTGGTTCGTGCGGCGCGCAATTGGCAGGCAGAAAGGAGGAAAGACGAGGGGAGAGATAATATCAGAAGGGGCATATAGCACAAGCGAGCCCACGGGGAAAGCAGGCGGGGGCAGCGGGTTCGACCGAGCCGATGATGCGTGCGTGCTGCGACGCCCACATATTGCGGAGACGGACGGCTGATGGCGGGCTTCAAGGGGCAGCGCCTGTCTCTCCCCCGCGGAGGCTCATCAAGCACCGTCTACTCCACTCGTTGCCGCCATCACCGCCGCCCGCCCCGTCCACCCCGACCAGGGGGCTTGTCGTCAGATGTTCCCGCGCTGCCTCGTGTGCCGACGGCCGAGGACCCGCTGTTGTGTAAAAAACTCTGTGCCTTGCGCCGCCCCTCTCTTGGCCGAGAAATGTCTCCCGAAGTGACTTGGGCCATTTGTGCCTTTTTTTTTCTTTTTTTTGAACATTTAAGGTGGCAGGCTCTAGCCCTGAGGGCACGCCACCGGTGGGGCCGGCCTGACAGAGTTACGACGCCTTCCTCGTCCCATCCGCGGTATCCAGCCTACGCTTTAGCACACACGATGTTGAATCGAGTGTCTTGAGCCCAGATTCCCCCCCCCCAATGGCCATTTGTGCCTTGGGGAGTGGCTTGTTATTTTTTAAAAAAAAAACTAAAAAAAAGGGAAAATCCTCGACGCCTTCCCTTCCCTCCTCCGCCCTTTCCCGTATAATTAATTGTCACGGCAAAATCCTTCCATCGGGGCTCGCTCAAAGGTTCCCAAGCATCCTTCGCTCGTCGCCATTCCTCCCATTTTCCTCGGCCCTGAGCATACCTAGTAGGCCGGATGAATAGGATGCGGCCGGCGTAGCCATCCTTATCCACCAACTCGCATTTCCTCGTCAGCCTCGTCGACTACACAAACCCGCCCTGGCAAACATTCCCGATTCCTCGCGGCACACAAACACGCACCTCGCGCTCCACGTCCAGTGTGTTTGGAACCTGGCCTCGCCTCTGCCAGTTGCAAAAAAAAAAATGAGGGGGAGGGAAAGGGCCCAAGATAGGCTTACAAAAAAAATCAACGGCGGGCGGTGGCGACGCTGGTTCACAGGCTGTATCATGGCGCCACCCAACACCGTCACAACGTCCTTCCTCCTGGGCAACCTGCACTGCCCGTCATGCGTCACGCTGATCAAGACGCTTCTCGTCAGCCACTATGGCGGTAGCGTGCTCTGGGTTTCACCAAATGTCGTCAAGTCCGTCGTCACCGTCGAGCACACAGACTCCTGCCCCGACTTCATCCGCCGCATGGCCAAGGCGCTGGACGACGTCGGCTTCGGGATGCGTGGCTTCGACTCCTCGGCACCCGCCATCGGCGACCTCGCCAGTAGCATCACACAAGAGGGCGAGACTGGCCGAGCCCCGGGCCGCGGCAAGCTGGACATTCGGTCATGACTGGCGGCACAAGAAGCCGCCAAGCACGCGTGGGTTCGGCCTTGTCGCCACGCACATGCTCAACTGCCAGGCCTGCAAGTCGGCTACCCCTAATGACAGGGAGCGCATGTCCGAGGCCCGCCTTCAGCTTATTCGCAGCATGTCCGTCGCGTCCACCATCCAGGGCGACACCACGGTGCCCATGGAAGGCGTGTTCGTCGACGGCGAGAGCCGTGCCCCGGAGGAAGCCCCGGCGCCTCTCCTGCGGGCGATGGTGTCCGTCGCCGGTATGACGTGCGCCGTCTGCGTCAACACCATCACCCGCGAGGTCCAAAAGCACCCCTGGGTTACCGGCGTCGCCGTAAACCTAGTCGGCAACAGCGCTACGGTCGACTTCAAGGACCGCCGCCACACGCAGGACATTGTTCGAACCATCGACGATCTTGGCTACGACGCCGTCCTCGACAAGGTCCTCGACTTGACCGAGCAGAAGCAGGCGCCGGGCGAGCGTGAGGTCGAAATCGCCGTCGAGGGCATGTTCTGCCCTCGCTGCCCCGAGAGAATTTGCCAAACACTGCGCGACCTAGGTCCGTCGCGCATCGAGCTGCTCCAGGAGCCTACGCTGCAGCGGCCACGACTTCGCATCCGATATGTGCCCGAAATAACTCGTCTCACCATCCGGCACATTCTCCGCGCCGTCGAGGCGACGGATCCGTCCCTCCGCGCCTCCGTCTACCATGCCTCGACGCTGGAGGAGCGGTCCAAGGCCATCAGGGCCAAGCATCAACGAGAACTCGTCTGTCGAGAGATTCTCACCGTCATCATCGCCATCCCTAGCTTCGTCGTCGGTATCGTCTACATGAGCCTGGTTCCCGAATCGAACCCGACCAGGCGGTATTTGATGGAGTCCTGGAAGTCGGGTCTGAGCCGCGCCGACATCATTCTGTGCATCCTCGCGACGCTCGTTTACTTTCTGGTAGCTGATGTCTTCCACGTGCGGGCCGTCAAAGAGCTGCGGGCGCTGTGGCGCGCCAACAGCCGCACGCCGGTGCTCGAGAGGTTTTACAGGTTTGGGAGTATGAACACGCTCATCTCCCTGGGCACCAGCATCGCCTACATATCCTCCATTGCGCAGATGATTGCGGCCGGCGTCAACGGAGAGACCAAGGCGTCCGAGGGTCGATTCTACTTCGACTCGGTCGTCTTTTTGACCATGTTTCTGCTGGCGGGGAGGCTCATTGAGGGCTATAGCAAGTCCAAGGCAGGCAGTGCCGTCGAGGCTCTGGCAAAGCTCCGTCCGAGCACCGCCCTGCTCGTCGAGGCGGACAAGGCGGAGAGCCAGAAGACGGTAACTGTGGGCGTCGATGAGCTGGAGCAGGGCGACTTGATCCGGGTGCCCAACGGCGCTTCGCCGCCGGCGGATGGCGTCGTCGTGACCGGCGAGACTGATTTCGACGAGTCGAGCCTCACGGGCGAGTCTCGTCCTATCAACAAGGGCCCCGGAGACGAGGTTTATGCGGGAACAATCAACAAGGCAAACGCCATCACAGTCCGCATCATGGGCACGAGCGGCAAGTCGATGCTCGACCAGATCGTCGAGGCGGTGCGCGAGGGGCAGACGAGGCGGGCGCCGGTGGAGCAAATCGCCGATTTGATGACTTCGTACTTTGTGCCGGTCATGACGCTCATCGCCGTCGTGACGTGGATCGTGTGGCTGTGCCTGGCCCGGTCCGGACGCATCAGCCAGGACAAGGTGGAAGAGTCGGGCGGGCCGGTGGCGTTTGGGCTCGGATTCGCCATTGCCGTCTTCGTGGTGGCCTGTCCATGCGGACTTGCGCTGGCGGCGCCGACGGCCATCTTCGTCGGGGGCGGCATCGCGGCCAAGAACGGCATCCTGGTCAAGGGCGGCGGCGAGGCGTTTGAGAAGGCGAGCAGGATCGACTGCGTCGTCTTGGACAAGACGGGCACGCTTACCGTCGGCGGCGAGCCTTGCATCACCGACTCGGCCATGTTCCCGGACGGCGATCTGGGCGACGAGGTCGACGAGGCGACGGTGGTGTGCGGGCTCAAGGCGGCCGAGAAGAACAGCAGCCACCCGATCGCGAGGGCGGTGGTGCGCTTCTGCGGTGCCGAGACCGAGGCGGCGGCGCTGGAGCAGGTCTACGAGGTGCCGGGCAAGGGCGTCAAGGCGAGTTTGGAGGCGCGGCCGCTGGACCTGGCCGTGGGCAACGAGCACCTGATGCGCGATCTGTCGGTCACGCCGTCGCAGCGGGTGACGCGCCTCGTCGAGGGGTGGAAGGGCGAAGCCAAGTCGGTGGCCCTGGTGGTGGTCAGAAGCCGGAACGCGCGCGAGGCGGGCGGCGACCGAGGATGGAGGCTGGCGGCGGCCATGTCGGTGTCGGACCCGGTGCGGGCCGAGGCCGGCGAGCTGGTCAAGGCTCTCGGGAACCGAGGGACCCAGGTCTGGATGCTGTCGGGCGACAACGAGACGACGGCGCGGGCAGTGGCGCAGCGGCTGGGCATCGCCGCGACCCATGTGCTGGCCGAGGTGCTGCCGTCGGACAAGGCGGCCAAGATCCGGGAGCTGCAGGCGACGGTGAGCGGGACGGGCGCGAGCCGAC